>JAOPHQ010000037.1:0-80000 GCA_030340625.1 Merluccius polli | reverse complement strand
CCCCCCCCAGTCTAATAATAATAAGGTGATGATGGAGAGGCCGGGGAGACGCACGCCTGGTAGTTACACACCCCTGTAACTGTGTGTAATAATAGAGGCATTACCAGGGAGGAGCAGGCCTAAGGGGGGGGCATTTCATTTTTTGTTGACTAATGCCTCTTTCAGGGAGCTGTTGTTGACTGAGGGACTGGGGAGAAAGTATAGAGAAGGAGATGCAGAGACACAGAAAAGCTATAAAAGTCACGCCGAAAGCATGTCCGAGTCACTGGAGAAAGTCGAGTCCACAGCATGGGGATGACACGCCCTTACAGCCCTGCAGGTGAGCACCCCCATTTGAACTTTAAACTTAAAATAGTCTACTTTTTTTTAACTTAAACACATGCAACAGGCCGAATAAGTTTGGTAACACTACAAATAGACTATAGACCTCATGTTAGACAAGTGATGATGCCATGAAGTCTGCCAGTCTGAAGGAGGAAGTGTGTGACATGTGGCCTGTAATGAGACGCATGGTGTCCCAGGAGCCCAGAGGACCCGGAGGACCAGACCGGTCTGGGTGCTCCTCGGCCTGCTGGTCCTGTGCGGTCCGGTCCGGGTGGCCTCGGAGTCGGAGGAGAGGGGGGTGCCGTCCGAGTGGAGCATATGGAAGATGATCAACTCCATCTCCTATGATGAAGACGTAGGTTTTTACTCATTTATATCTGGACATATTATAATTATTATTATTATTATTATTATTATTATTAGGTCTTCTTCTTCTTCTTCTTCTTCTTCTTCTTCTTGTTTTTTCCAACACATCTTTTGATGAATGAATGAATATGACCTGAGTCACCTGACTACAGACACATAAACCTTTTCCAATCCTGTCCCCCCCCCCCCCCCCCCCCCCCCCCCCCCCCCCCACACACACACACACACACACACACCTTTTGGTTTGCCTTGTTATTTCCACATGCAGGCTGACGACATCGAGAGGAGGGTGATCTGGGAGCACAACAACCGGCTGATTGAAGACAACAATCATGAGTTCTTCATGGGGTCGAAGCCGTTCTCCATGGCTATGAATAAATATGGAGACCTGGTAAGGCTTTCATTTACACACTCTATGGTGACTGTTAGGGTTGAGGATATGCTTTAGTTTAAGTTTAACAAAAGTTTTAACTAAGTTTTATCAATTAAATCCTGGCATCAAACCATTAAACCATTAAATGCAGACCCCAAACAAGATGGACACTTTAAAGTGGAAACAGTTTATTATGAAAAGTTTTGGAGAGTTCGGATGATAGGAGCTGGACACAAAAAAGTAAAATCTTCTTTGTGTTGAAATTGGGGTCATATCATATTCTTTCATAAATAATATCAATCTGACACTTAATTGTCTTTTTATTTCAACCTAATTCTAATGCATTTTCAAATATTCTGCTCATTCAGAATGAAACAAAGTGAAGTCATTCATGTCATCATTCACATTGAAATACGGCCATTTGGATACTTTGGCATTTTGGATATTCATTTCAAAGTGTCTGAATGAAATGATTGAATAAAAAAAACAACAACAACAAGTCAATAACCCTTTGATGTGTGTGTGCTGCAGTCCAGACAGGAATACCGGGTGCTGCAGGGTGCGATGATCAACGCTCACTTCGCCAAGCGGGGGAAGACCGTGTCGCCGCGGAAACTACGTCAGAACGCACAGAGGATGAGTGTGGTGGGCGTCGACTACCGGGCCATGGGCTACGTCACCGAAGTTAAAGATCAGGTGACTGACTTGAAAAACCCTAAACACCCTTACAATGTGTGTGTGTGTGTGTGTGTGTGTGTGTGTGTGTGTGTGTGTGTGTGTGTGTGTGTGTGTGTGTGTGTGTGTGTGTGTGTGTGTGCATGCATATGTGCATGTGTGTATGTATTTGGTAAAAAATGATAAAGAAAAATCCCTTACAATGTGTGTGTGTGTGTGTGTGTGTGTGTGTCTGTGTGTGTGTGTGTGCGGGCGTGTGTGTGTGTGTGTGTGTGTGTGTGTGTGTGTGTATTTGTGTGTGTGCATGCATGCATGTATGTGTGTATGTATGTATGTATGTATGTATGTATGTATGTATGTATGTATGTATGTATGTATGTATGTATGTGTGTGTGTGTGTGTGTGTGTGTGTGTGTGTGTGTGTGTGTGTGTGTGTGTAAATGTTTTGTTTTTCCTCCTCCAAGGGCTACTGCGGGTCCTGCTGGGCGTTCAGCACCACTGGAGCCATCGAGGCTCAGATGTTCAAGCACACGGGTCAGCTGGTTCCCCTGAGCGAGCAGAACCTGGTGGACTGCTCCCGGCCGTACGGCACCTACGGCTGCGGAGGAGCCTGGATGGCCAACGCCTACGACTATGTGGTCAGCAACGGGCTGCAGTCGACAGCCACCTATCCATACACATCAGTGGTAAGAGTTTGATCGATCGATTGATTGATTGATTGATTGATTATGAATTCATAAGTCCACTGTCCATAATTCCCGCCTTCCCCTTCCACAGGACACCCAGCCCTGTTTCTACGAAAGCAGTCTTTCGGTCGCTCACGTCAAAGACTACCGGTTCATCCCCAAGGGAGACGAGCAGGCCCTGGCCGACGCCGTGGCGACCATCGGACCAATCACAGTGGCCATAGACGCAGATCACTCCAGCTTCATGTTTTACAGCTCAGGTGGGTTTACATGTTGTGTGAAACTACAAAATGATATGGCGTTACGTAACGTTACTCCATCCACACCCAGCTCAGGTCCCGTTTGCAGTCAAGAGTGAAAATGTATATTTCAATAAAGATGAGAAGAAAATAAACAAATCTTTTGCAAAGAACAGCATATTTAAAACAAAATCCTAGATAATTCAGCTTTGAAACATCCACAGGAATATACGAGGAGGCGGCCTGTAACCCCAACAACCTGAGCCACGCGGTCCTGCTGGTGGGCTACGGCTCGGACGGAGGGGAGGACTACTGGATCATTAAAAACAGGTAGGAACCACAACAGAACCGAGCTATGGGGCTATGATGAAGACGTACCGCTTCACATATCTTTACTTTATAGAGCAGTCTTTTGATGGCCGCCATGTGAATGTGTTTTGCGTTAGCTGGGGGTCCGGCTGGGGCGAGGGCGGCTTCATGAGGATGATCAGGAACGGGAGCAACACCTGCGGCATCGCCAGCTACGCCCTCTACCCCATACTGTGAGTCCGCCGGGACCAATGAGACGAGAGAAAGGAAAATATCTTTTTTTTTTTTTTAATATATATATATTGTGCGTTTTGTATGTCAATCTATATCGTTTGCACTGTATTTGGTCTCATCTCTTGTTGTTTTACGATGTTAGTGTAGGATAGATCCTTAAAATCCCATGCAGCCAATATCCTGCTGTTCTCAGGGATGTACTCCAGCAGCATGGTATTTGTATACATGGTATTTTTCGTCACTTATTTTAATACACAAAGATTTAGATTTGTAACGGCGACGACGAATTGGACTCAAATATGAAAAAAAGTTGGGAAGGAATTTCATTCGTTCCCCCGCTGAAGCACAAATAGACACAAGGAGTGTCCACACTACTAATAATTAGACAAATAGAAAGTAATACCATGTAGGCCTGCGAATAACACAGCACATGTGTAGCTCTTCAAACTAGTTAGGGGTGAACAAGGTCATTAAAGACAGTTTAATTTAATTTTTTAATAAAAGCTCATTCTTCAGCCCCATCTCTGCGGTGTCCAACATTTCTGACAAGTGAATACAAAGAATTGGCATAACTGCTCTATGTGTAAACATACAAACATGTATAGTGTGATTGTTGGGATTAATTTCACTCTGTTATAAATAATACATTTAATCAAGCTGGTCCATAAAGTGTTGGGTTTTGTTGAGGCCAAGTTACTGAAAGTGCAACACAGTTAAAATGTTACACTCTATCGCGCTCACATCTCTTGCCATTGATTTCACGTCATGTTTCGTTACGTTTCTACAATAAGGGGCCGTAAATGCTTTGTTTGATAAAGCCTGACTTTTTTTCAAGGAAATGTAAACTTAAGGAATTTAATTTTAGTGACTTTGAGCTGTAATACAAAGTGGCACTGCATTGCATAATGTAAATGTTACTTTACTCAAGAACAAACACATTAAGGTTTCTGTTATATCTGTGATTTCTATGCTGTACACAACCTCTGCAATGTGTGGCGATCTATGATGCTCTTTACTTCATGTCTGTATACTGACAAATTAAAACTCTTGTATTTATTTGTGTCTGCCTATTATTGCTCAAAGTTCACTCCACTTTGGTGTCACTTATATATGCAATATTATTTTTACTTATTTAGCTTATTTTAAGTGCCATGTTTTGAGTGTGTGTGTGTGGTAGGTTTTCTCCCCTGAACTGATGTGTATGTCCGTCCATCTCTCTCTCTCTCTCTCTCTCTCTCTCTCTCTCTCTCTCTCTCTCTCTCTCTCTCTCTCTCTCTCTCTCTCTCTCTCTCTCTCTCTCTCTCTCTCTCTCTCTCTCTCTCTCTCTCTCTCTCTCTCTCTCTCTCTGAGTAGACTGTGCTGCATAGCAAAACAAGACTAATAGCAGTGGATAGTTAAGTCACTGTGAGTTTCATCTGATCGGCTTGCAGAACTGTCAGATTAATGCTGACGTCTGGTCTGCCCATGTCCCTACACTTGGAACAAGTCTGTTTATTCCCTTCTTGTACTATTTCAATTCAGTTTACTGCTATGATCTGTCATCAGTGGTATCAGTGGTGTATGTGAAAATCCTCATCAGTCTTTTACTACTTTCCTATGGAGTCTTGCATTGGCACAGCAGTGGTGCCTGTGCAGACTGGTGAACTGCTAAAATGAATGGCGGTTGCTCAACTTCCTGTTCCTGTCATTTTAACATGAGGTCAGTTTTATTTATGTCCGTCGCAGCACCAGCACGGTCGGTGTATATTTACTGGACTATAGTTGTGTCTAAACTGGTGCACTGCCACACCTATAAATGAAACCCACACATAATTAATGTTTTCCTGCTGTGAAGAGGGTCCATTACACACAGAGAAACAGCATCAGCCCTCCTATTATCTTTGGGGTCATTTTGACCCCATTCAATGTTTAAAGTCTCTAAATAAATGATTGATTTTTTGTTATTCATATTTAATGACTTTTCCTAACATAATGGGGACAACTGGGTAAATTGACCAAATTAACATGAAGTGTTTTCAATGTCCTGTACACATTTTGGGGTCAATTTGACCCCAGGTTGTTTTAGTTGTATAAAACATAATATCCGTGTTAAACATATTTGTTTTGGTTGTTAACATGCAATTTAATAACCTTCATAAAAAATGTCCTCTGTCCTTTGACGGTGATTTGCATATGTATGTATGTATAAGGGGCGGTGGGTTTATGTTTTATTTAAAGGTACCTCACACAAATACTTGGGTAGCAATTTCAGTTATATTCATTTTTTGGAGGTTTAACTTCTGGGGTCAAATTGACCCCATGAGATGTTATATATGAAACATTAAATATGAAGATAGTACATGCTCAGTACGACAATGCTCCATTTGGTACCGATTTATTTTACTACTTTTGGGATTGAAGTCCAGCTCCTGGTGAACTGAGTGGCTGAAAAGGAGCAGAGGTAATAATAAGGTTCAGCGTCTGTGTAGGATTTTAGAGGTGAGTATTCAAAGACAAAGCAATAACTCACCATCAGAAACGGTGTGCTCTTCTCACCTGTAATACACCTTGCAACACATCACAGGACACACAAGTTATTAAACAATCAAAACATTTATTCCTCACTCTCCGTTATAACATCTGAAACACACAATCCTATAATACAGATCTTAGTCAGCAAAATAAAACAAAAAAACAACAAATGGATGTGACCAGAAGCTGTGCGGTGGACAGTCGCTGTCTGGTTCAAACAGCAGCAGAGACACACTGGGAAGTCTTCCAACAAACTCTCTCACATGTAACAGTGACCAGATGTTTTCTAAATAGATAAACCACTCGCTAAATTACAAAACAACTTCATGATTCGTCAACTCCGAAAAACAAAAAAATAAGCACGACGTTGCAGAAACAGGTTTTAATAATGAAACTTGTTAGAGTCTGGTCAGGTAACATGGACTGTGTTTGGACCTAAACCTCCTATCACTTCACCTAACGCAGCGCTACGGGGATGGGGGGGGGGGGGGGAGGGGAGCCGCCCTTCAGGAATGCAAAACCATTTCTTTACACACAAAGATGACAACAAGATAATAAGATCATAATAATAAGATCAGTGCAGCAGTGAAAAAAAGTTAAGTCTTGATTTTCTGTACAAACTAGGACTCGCACACATCTTCTAAAAGTTCTAAAAGTCAGCATATTTACACGTCTGGTCCGAAAAAACAAATATCACATTCATCCTCTATTTCCTCCTCCTCCTCCACCTCTCTTGCCCTGCCACTGGATTTGAGGAAAAGGAGCAAGGGAAGTGCTGGTTTACAGGACGACGGTTGAAGACCAGCTCTGGGAACAACATTTATTTTGCAATAAGTGTGCTGGTCACCGAAGAATTGTGACCATTGGTCGACAACACAATGTATTTACTTCTGTTAACTGTGGCTTAACATGGAAACTGGTGGACCTGGGAAGAGTTCAGACGTAGAACAGCCGTACCCTGGATGTGCTGACGTGGAGCTCATCGTCGTAGAACTTGGTCTCGATAATCACGTTCCCACTGCAACGGAGACACATTTTACATTATGTCAATACATAAATATAGGTTTACAGTAATAGGAGACTCAAAGCAGAACAAAAGTATGGTGGCCCAGAGAGCTCAACGCACTGCAACTAAAGGAAAGTCATGCAAAGAGACAAAAACACAAGAAAATTAAGAGAACATCTTAAGAAAGCATCAATTTAAGTGTTTCTGGTCGTATTATAGACGTGTTCATCACTGGTCGTATTATAGACGTGTTCATCACTTTTAAGTGTCCTCTGGGAACACTTTTGTTATCGTTTGGTGTAATGTGTTGTGTTGTCTGTATTATGTTGTGTTGTCTGTATTGTGTTGTGTTGTCTGTATGGTGTTGTGTTGTCTGTATTGTGTCAAACGTGATTGGTCAATGCGACTCGGACTACAAACGGAAACCAGAACTCTTCTGATACCAAAATCTCGTCCCATTACCTACAGATTCTGCATTCATATGCAGATATCAGTTTATAGAGATTATTTTGTCTGTAATGTGTTGTGTTGTTTGTATTGTGTTGTCTGTTTTGTGTTATGCAGTCTGTAATGTGTTGTGTTGTCTGAATTTACAGCACGTTTTCTAAATGCTACGCATGTGTTGTCAAATTGATGAAGATGTTTTCTTAATTTGCTTTGTCTATTTGCATGTGTTTCCTTAAGTTGCAATGCGTTGAGCTCTCAGGGCCACCATACAAAAGACTTCATTCTAAAACACTTTATATTAATCAAGCCAAAGATGTACAAAAACATTTAGCTTTACAATTTAAAATTGTTAGTCTTTGAGTATTACAGCAGCCATTATGATGGCAGCTTTAAGGATATGTTAATGACATATTTCTGGGCAGACTCACGTAAGTACATGCGCTGGCATCATCTGGGACTCTGGAGCCGCTTCGATCAGAGACTGCCACGTGTTGGTCGAATTAGGAATGACGAAGCCAAACTCAAAGAACCATTCTGATGGCAGGAAGAGATGAAGCATCAGGGATGTCAAAGAAATCAAAGATTCGAGTATAGTTAGTTATAGTTAGACTACTTCTGAGGTTTACCTTCTAGACACTGTCCTTTAAAAAAGACTTTTTGCTCCAACCTAAACTTCTCCAATTTCTCAGAGGAGGAGAAATTGAGTTCCCTGGACACCGCTTTACACTTGAGGATCTTCTTTGGAACCCGCGCTGCAGGAAGAGGAAGAGAAAAGAGAAATATGGTGACAAGACCGACAGCGCATCAGGATCTGCAGGCTGTCAAACTGGCGGCCCACAGCCCTGGGGGAATATGATCAAACGTGAAGACAAAAACAGGTCAGTACAATATTTGTTGTTGTAAATCCCAAAATAACTTGGATGCCACACTGGAAGGTTAAAAAACTGCTAATTTTAACTTGCTACATGTCCCTGTCCCTGATACAGAACAAATAATTATTCAAGTTTCATGTTTGAAAGAATAAATATGTATTCACTGAAGTCAATGGAAAGGCCAGCGCATAATATTCACCGCCATTAAGAGACCCAACAGGGAAAGTTGTGATGAATACAGCGGTCAGCGTATCAATTAAGTAGCATTTGGTCTATTATGGCCCACAACCTCAAATGAATGAAACTGATGGGGGAGACTAAATCCCAGATGTGGTTGTGTGTATTGTACAGACGTTACAACAGTGGTGGAACGACTATGTTGTATTTAACGTAATGTAAGAACTGATAATGTAATAATGACGCATAATGTAATAACAACCAATAATGTAAGCACTTTTCAATAATGTAATAAAAATGCTGAGCGGAAAAATAACTTCTTTGCACATATTAAGTTATATGCAAGTTATTAAATTATCAAGAAAGTTAATTATTTTTGCCTTGGTGTAATAATTGTATTAGATTATAACATGAGTAAATAAAAAAGTAATTGTTTCAAAGTACAGTGAAATAACTCAATCCCCAGCAACCACCCAAAACACCCAAGCAATGCCCTAGTAACCACCCCAAACCTCCTAGCAACCCCCCAGATACCCTAGCAACCACCCAGAACACCCAAGCAATGCCCTATTAACCACCCCAAACATCCTAACAACCCCCCAGAAAACCCTAGCAACCAAGCAGAACACCCTAGCAACCACCCAGAAAACCATAGCAACCACCCAGAACACCCTAGCAATGCCCCATTAACCACCCCAAACATCCTAACAACCCCCCAGAAAACCCTAGCAACCAAGCAGAACACCCTAGCAACCAGCCAGAACACCTAGATAATGTAATCATTTGCTTATAATCTTATTACATTATGCGCAAGAAAGTGATTATGCTGACCCTGGGGAGGTGCGAGCTGCACCGTCGACCCGCCTACTGGAGGCATGGTTGCATTCTCTATTGGGGGTACATGTTGGCCTATTTCTGTGCTGGTCTGATAGTAATGAATGCATAAGTTTTTGTCCAAACAGTGCAACGCAATCTCCAGAGAGACGTTCATTCTTGAGGTAACTAAGGAGCTGTGTGCAAAGTGAACCAAAGAATGGTCAGGGGAGTCAGCACAGCATGTAAACAGCAATTAGCTGTGGTCTCCTCCTAGCCATGAGACTGCCAAGCCGCCAGATGTTCAGGAAACATTTACCTAAATATGTCAGCCTGCAATACATATTTTCTCAGTTCATTAAAAAAATATTGATTGATAATTAGGGGGCGGGATAGTCTGGTGGTTAAGACTCCCAGCTGAAAGGTATTCTCTTTGACCGTAACATTTTTCCCCAAGTCCCATTTTTGTGAATCCGTATACCTTCATGTTCTACTCCTGGTAGAGAGAGGTCGTCTGTTCCCTGCCAAAGCACCTTGCCCGTCTCTGCGTCCCGGAGATTCATCCAGTTACTGACAGACAGTTAAGAAATGAAAAGGAAACGTACAAGAGACAGAGGATAACAGTGACACAGCAGCAAACTATGGCTATACATGTTTCAACAGAAATAAGGGGCGTTTTTCCCAAGGCATATACAGACTACCAGTTCCCATGAATGCATTAGACTGTGGCTGAATGTGCAGCTTTGCTTGGTAGGCTGTAACATCCGGAGACTCGCTGTAGTTGTACATCCAGGCAATTGATGAGTTTAATAAGTTTCCATTTTAGTTGCCATTCAATGTCTCTTTTATTGTCTTATGTCTTTTTAATTGGAAGAGCGATCTCCATTCTTACATCCATCCTCCATTCTTACATCCATCCTCCATTCTTACATCCATCCTGAATACATCCAGCAGAGCAATTCAATATGGTTTCAGTCTTTCTACAGAAGGCAATGAAACACAATACTAAGTCCCCCCCTGTATATTATTTCGAGAAACCATCAGTGAGGTCTAAAGGCCTTAAAGTGCAATTTGAAGTTGAAAATGTAATATTCGGCAATTAGATTTTATTATACCCTGGTAGGATAAAGACACTGCTTTCAAATTCACTTCCATATGAAAGTTAGATGACTTTTTTGAATTTTTAACGTTCTTGAGGAACGCTCCAATCTTTCTTTCTACGTTCATTAAAGGCCACAAATTCCTGGCAGATTACTCTCTAACTGAACACACACACACACACACACACACACACACACACACACATTATTTGAAAGATTGAAACCATCTCCATCTGCTGCACGTAATGCATTTGATCATGTTGTTTCGTGTGTGTGTGTGTGTGTGTGCGTGTGCGTGTGTGTGTGTGTGTGGGGTTCTTTCTCTATTTGAGAACTAATCAACAAATCTGACAAAAAGTGCACAGGGAAGGGACAAATGCAATTAACAGCCTTGTAATTACAAACCATGTGTGAAACGTCTGTTAACGTTCGGCAAGCGGCACGAAAAGCCCTTTCCTTTGTGTGGCTGGGGAACAAGGAGTCCTGTCACACTCAGACACTACTTAGTGTCACAAACACCTGAAGACATGCAACTTCTTTCTAGACCATCTGGGATGGCCCTCACACGACACTCGCCTCACCTGCCAAACATTGGACAACAATGACTTGACACTAAATAGCTTGACCGTTTGTTAAACATGCTCACATTAAGTGTATTTCAAAATGGGCAGGCGGCCAGTCTGGGAAACTCTGATCTGAATATAGCTTGGGAAAGCACCGCTAAACCACCGGGACCTACTAGAGACTTTCCCCTCCGTCCCCCACTTATGACCCAACGTCTGTCTGACTTTAAACTTACTTTCAAACCACTTGATTACTTTTTTATTTTGTGGTGTTGATTTATATCCTTGCGTTACTTCCAAATACAAAACAAGAGTGTGTAGTTTAACACATGAATGTTTAGCTCTCTCATTAGAGCCAACATGAAATACGTCTCGTTGTGAAGCATTAATCCTCTTGTAATAATTATTGAGTCTTTCCTAACTATGATTCATATGTAATGAATTTCCTCAAATTACAGATTTTAGGGTACAGCCCTATAAATTGTCATGCCAATATACTGCTAATATACTGCAGTTGTTTTTCCGATATAAAAGCACATGCAACTTTTCAATTAAGTAGCTTATACGTTTTGAGTTGACTAGGTTGCATTTATTGGCTATACTTTTGAAATCAACAATCATAAACTGTAAGCTAAAGCAAATTGCTATACAGTATATAGCCGCAAATGCTAACTTGTATGTAGATTTTGAGACAAAGCTCAGCTGTGTGCACCTTTTCCCACAATCCCTGATCAACAGTGAAACCAAATCAAAGCTGCCTTCGGCGTTTTAGGCAAACTGATGTGACCCAGAACCGGAGTAACAAAGAATACAGTGTCATTGAAAAGAGAGATAATCTGTTAATGTGCCACAAAGCGCTGCGTGTGTTTCTCTTTCTTAGAGAAAGTGCAGAGCCATTTTTCTACATATTTAATAACACACTTCTGATGCAATTAATTTAGGGTAGAGTCGATCAGTTATATCACCAGAGGATTACATTATTACATGACAGTGTATAAAAAATGTGAGAAAATTCATATGGGAATTCAGAAATAAATATTAGTAACAATTAAATTGCCCTATTATAAGACACCCAACACCTCTGACTAACTATAGTTAACCTGCAAATGAGTTAAGCTGTTGGCTCCTTTTTCCCCAAAGCCCCTAATCAACACAGAGACAAAAGGTCATCTCGCACCGTTGGCATCATCAGCAAAACAATCACCACACAGCAATCACACAACATGTGAAACAATGAAGTACACAACAACAACAACTCAAAAAGGAGCCGTGATTTGTGGACGCGACTTGCCAACGAGAACAGAGCAGTCAAGAAGGAAATACACATTTGGTGTCCCTTACTAGTGACGTGTGCAAGGCGTGTTGTCGGCCATCAGTACCGTGAACGCATCCCGTCTCATCCTGTACTGCTATTTTAACTGGAGGTCGCTCCAAATCAAGTGGTGGGTCTCAGGAAGGAGGACCTGGGCCGACATTATTATTATCGTCAAGATGACAGATGAGACGCACGGCTCACTGAGCGTTATTAGTGCAACACGCTTTTGGGGCTTTTTTCAGCGCCGACTGCTTGGCTTCCTACACGACACACACACACACACACACACACACACACACACACACACACACACACACACACACACACACACACACACACACACACACACACACACACACACACACACACACACACACACACACACCTCCAGGTGTCACAGACCTACTACTCATCACCTCAGTCCTAGAACTGTAATTAAATGGTTATACATTTATATTCTGCCTGATTTTTATTTAAAAATATATAATAATAATAATAATAATAATAATAATAATATTAATAATAATAATAATAATAATAATTTTAAAATATTCTTAATAAATAAGTCTAAAAAGTAATTTTACCCTTAAGTCTAAAAAGTGATTTAAAATATATATATATATTAAAAAAAAACATAAACATCATAAACAACAGAAATAACTGCTCAGCTATTAATAGCCGTCATTTATTTTAGCTACCTTGGCACACTGCCAAACACACTGTCTCACTAAACACACTGTCTCACTAAACACACTGTCTCACTGAACACACTGTCTCACTGAACACACTGTCTTACTAAACACACTGTCTCACTAAACACACTGTCTCACTAAACACACTGTCTCACTAAACACACTGTCTCACTAAACACACTGTCTCACTAAACACACTGTCTCACTAAACACACTGTCTTACTAAACACACTGTCTTACACACTGTCTTACTAAACACACTGTCTCACTACTAAACACACTGTCTCACTGAACACACTGTCTCACTAAACACACTGTCTTACTAAACACACTGTCTCACTGAACACACTGTCTTACTAAACACACTGTCTCACTAAACACACTGTCTTACTAAACACACTGTCTCACTAAACACACTGTCTTACTAAACACACCGTCTTACTAAACACACTGTCTTACTAAACACACTGTCTCACTAAACACACTGTCTCACTAAACACACTGTCTCACTAAACACACTGTCTCACTAAACACACTGTCTCACTAAACACACTGTCTCACTAAACACACTGTCTCACTACTAAACACACTGTCTCACTACTAAACACACTGTCTCACTACTAAACACACTGTCTCACTAAACACACTGTCTCACTAAACACACTGTCTCACTGAACACACTGTCTTACTGAACACACTGTCTCACTGAACACACTGTCTTACTAAACACACTGTCTTACTAAACACACTGTCTCACTAAACACACTGTCTTATTACTAAACACACTGTCTCACTGAACACACTGTCTTACTAAACACACTGTCTCACTGAACACACTGTCTTACTGAACACACTGTCTCACTGAACACACTGTCTCACTGAACACACTGTCTCACTGAACACACTGTCTTACTAAACACACTGTCTCACTGAACACACTGTCTCACTAAACACACTGTCTTACTGAACACACTGTCTCACTAAACACACTGTCTCACTACTAAACACACTGTCTCACTGAACACACTGTCTTACTAAACACACTGTCACACTAAACACACTGTCACACTAAACACACTGTCTTACTAAACACACTGTCTTACTACTAAACACACTGTCTTACTAAACACACTGTCTTACTAAACACACTGTCTCACTGAACACACTGTCTTACTAAACACACTGTCTTACTAAACACACTGTCTTACTAAACACACTGTCTTACTAAACACACTGTCTTACTAAACACACCGTCTTACTAAACACACTGTCTTACTAAACACACTGTCTTACTAAACACACTGTCTCACTGAACAGTGCTTTACTAAACATAAATAGGATTTCTAATCCTAATCCTCTTTTCAAAACTCTAGCCATTGACTTATTTATGACCGAAATAAAGGAACGATTGCATAAATAAAAATAGTTGCCCCCCAAAAATAGGGGTCAAATAAAAAGATTACAAAACTGTAAAAGGATATTATCAGAAAAGAAGATCAACTACCATATAGGCCACGCGATACTCACTCCTGCAGTGAACTGGTAATATATACAAACAGACATGCAGGTCTGATGATGACCACCCAGTGAGTAACTGTTGTCATGTCTGTCTACATATTAAAAACCAGGACCAGAGTAATCTGAATAATCAGCAAACAGAAGGTCAAACGGTCTTAAATCTCCATGTGAAAGGTTCAATTACCAGAATAAATAAATGTAATAAATAAATGCAGAAAATATCTATCCATATTTGTGGAAAAATTTAATAAACTTAAACGTTTGAATTGCATGATTTTTATCCAGCGAGTGTCCAGACGTGATTTAGGGGGCCCTACATATTAATTACATGTGTAAGTACAACGCATGCGTTCCTAAATTAAACATGCATAACACGGCATAAACCGCAACAATTATCTGTGCAATAAGTAAAGGGCTGCAACTGGAAATGGTGGCGTGTTGATTAGACCATATCACTATATCACTATATCAAAACCAGCACTAGCGGCTCTCCAGAAGACATGTCCAGATGGAGAAGGACCGAGAGAGTCCTTCTCCATCTGGATACGTCTGGAGAGAGACGTAGAGAGTCCTTCTCCATCTGGATACGTCTTCTGGTGACATGTTCTGGTGAACATGCAAGGCGTAGGCCTACCCTATGCATCTGTGATGAATGAAGGTGGATGCATCTCAACTGGTGAGATGGTCATACTGTCCTGTCCTGTGTTCAATGCGGTGTCCATAGGTGGTGGTGGTTTGAGGCGACCCAGATCCTCCACCTGGCTCCCACTGTCACTTCTACATCAATACATCCACTTCTAGCAGAACCATCACCTGCATGGATACAGTATAATGATGATGTCATGCAGCACACCTGCAGCCATGGGCTGATCAATAGTGATGAAGAGTCAAGACACATGGCCTGCTGGTGGTGCTGGTGGAGGTGCTGGTGCTGGTGGAGGTGGTGGTGGGGTGTGGTGGTGGTGTCATGGTGGTGCTGGTGGTGGTGGGAGGGGGGGGCGGTGGATAATCACCGTTCATCACGTGTTAAACCTCCAGGACGGATGAAGTCTGCAGGAGCCAGTGGTCCTAAGGACCTGGGACGCTACTAGCTAGGAGGGTTAGCGTCCACATCCACCACGGACCCACCGGACCGGACCGGACCAGCCCGGACTTGTGGAGCACCACACACACCGACCAGGGGGACCAGGGGGTCCTGGGGGGACCCGGAGGGAACAGGGGGACCAGGGGGGACGCAGGAGGGACCAGGGGGACCAAGGGGTCCTGGGGGGACCCAGGGGGGAACAGGGGGACGCAGGAGGGACCAAGGGGTCCTGGAGGGACCCAGGGGGGACCCGGAGCAGCCATTCTAACGGGGCAGCAACACTTGTCCCGCCGGCAGGTAGAGACCGGACCCCGAGGACCGGTGAGGACCAACCACACCGCGAGCCTACGTCACCGCATCCGTAAACAAGCCATGTATAATAATAATATTAATATTAATAATGTTAATAATAACCACACCCCGGGTAAACACAGACTTACGACCGGTAAAGGATACAGTTTGAAGCCCTTCAGGATTTCCTTGGCCCTGTCTTCGTCCGAAGACATGTTCACTTCTTCCTCTCCTCCGGTCCGCTCGGCGACGAAGAGTAGCTGGCCTCTCGGGTTATTATTGTTATTAATATTAATATTATTATGCACTTTGACGGGTTTAAAGGGGATATCTGACGAGCCGCGGCGCTAAACGGCGATATGTCTGCCGCAACTTCTGCGACCCTCAACGTAATCCGTGTGTCGCTGAATTGATCCGATAAAACCCCTCCAGACGTTGAGCGGCGGCTCCTCTCCGCCAATGGCAGCGCGGGCCGGCGGCGCCGCGCAGCCAATCGCGTGGCTCGCAGAGGCGGCGGTGGGCGGGGCTCGCTGGGGATAGAGGCGCGTCACTGGCCGCGACGATTAGCGAGCCTCCAGGGGGGCGGGGCTTTGGGGGTGGGTGGGTGGGGGGGGGGTGGGCTGGAGGCTTGGAGGCTTCGGGAGGTCACCCTCACCCAGCCTCACCCACCTCTAACCTACTCTCACCCTCACCCAGCCTCACCCTCTCTCACCCCCTCACCTCCTCTCACCCTTACCTCACCCTCACCCAGCCTTAACCCTCACCCTCATCCTCTCACCCCCCCCTCACCCTCACCCTCACCCCCCTTCACCCTCACCCTCTCGCACCCCCTCACCCCCCCCCCCTCACCCCCTCACCCTCTCACCCTCTCAGCCTCACCCTCACCCTCCTCTCCCCCTCTCATCCCCTCACCCTCACCCTCCTGGGGCTTTTTTTTGCACGGCGCTCTGCTCATATGCGTGGTCATACTGGTGGGGGAGGGGGGGGGGGGAGGGGGGGGGGAGGGGGGGGGAGGGGGGGGAGGGGGGGTGACCTCCAGCATCCATCCCTAGTTTACCCGCCGGGGAGGAGCGCTTTGTTGCACGCACACACACACACACACACACACACACCTCAGTGATTCTGCAAAACGTTATTCTTATTTCATTTTATTGCAGGATGTTTTAATGTGGAGCACTTTGCCTCGTGTATGAAATGTGCTATAGAGATAGAGTTGCCATATATTATGTATTATGTATTATGTATTATGTGTTATGTATTATGTAGTATATGTATTATGTGTTATGTATTATGTATTATGTGTTATGTATTATGTGTTATGTATTATGTGTTATGTATTATGTAGTATATGTATTATGTATTATGTGTTATGTATTATGTGTTATGTATTATGTGTTATGTATTATGTATTTGCATCTATAACTGTTTTTTTGTTTACACTAAAATAGTCCAAAATGTGAGAAAAATATGATTGTTGTTCATGCACCAAAGCATGCGTGACACCGATCAGGACATTAAAACAACGTTTGCTGCCTGACTGCTGAATGTCTCCAACAGTAATAATAGTCTCATATAACCGTATCACAACGTGGAGTCAAATTCACACCATGAAGTTTGAATATCTGTAAAATTATTTTGCATGTGTTTCAAGTTTGGTAGATGCACACCAAGACGGTTGAATGTGTAACACAGTTGTGTAGTTGTACATATTTGTGAATCGGCAGAACATGTTTGTAGTTACATCAGCAACATTGTCGTTACAGATCTCAATTCTACACATTTGGAAATTATGAATGTCATTCAAAGTACAAATTATGGCACAAACTTGACAAGGAAATAGATCAACCAATGGGGATGGACGCCCCCCCCCCTCTGCTCCTGTCCAATCAGGGAACAATGTGAGTGGAGAACTGTATTGTTTAATGTCTTTGTTGTGTACTGCTCAAACTTCCAAAAGTTCAGATAAAATTGATATATGCACAAAAAAAAAATAAAGTGCTGGGAGTTTATTTAACTTAGATGTTTATACATTGAATACATTCAACTTGATACTTCAACACCAAACATATACAGTGGTGATGTTAGAGCATAAATTACTTTATTCAACATTTCTCCATGGATGGTCGGTATAGTTCATTTATAATAAGGTTATTGTTGCATTTAAGTGTGGATTATCAGCTGGTTAACATTAGGAGAAATATCCCCATAGAAACACATTAATCGCCAATAATATAATCGGCGTTAGCATTACACACATTCCTCGCCAGCGGACGCTCTTTCAGGGAAAGCGCTTCCTGGCTCGCCGCCGGTACAGACCCTGAGACGGGAGCGCCGCTCTGTCCGCAGATCCAGTTCACCGCCGTCCTGCACCACAGTGACACATCACTGGTGCCCTGGGCATCATGTGTGCCGGCGTCTGTGCCGGCGTCTGTGCCGGCGTCTGTAGCGGCGTCTGTGCCGGCGTCCGTTGCGGCGCCGGGGGCGGACGTCCCAGAGGCCCTCCAGGGGTCAGTGAGGTCAACGCAGTGCTGCTGGCTGTGTCTGGTCCACCAGGTCAGCCTGTGCAGCTACACAGGAGACACACAACACAGATACTGGTGACAGGGTGAGGGTGAGAGAGGGTGAGGGAGTGAGAGAGGTTGAGGGTGAGGCTGGGTGAGGGTGAGGGTGAGGGGGGGGTGAGAGAGGGTGAGAGAGGGTGAGAGAGGGTGAGGGTGTGAGGGGGTGAGAGAGGGTGAGGCTGAGGCTGGGTGAGGGTGAGGGTGAGGGGGGGGTGAGAGAGGGTGAGAGAGGGTGAGTGTGTGAGGGGGGTGAGAGAGTGTGAGGGTGAGAGGGGGTGAGAGGTGAGAGAGGGTGAGAGAGGGTGAGGGAGTGAGAGAGAGTGAGGGTGAGGCTGGGTGAGGGTGAGGGTGAGAGGGGGTGAGAGGTGAGAGAGGGTGAGAGAGGGTGAGGGTGTGAGGGGGTGAGAGGTGGGTGAGAGGAGGTGAGAGAAGGTGAGAGGGTGAGCATCGCTTGTGTGTTAAGTGGTACGAAATGATGATGATGATGATGATGATGATGATGATGATGATGATGATGATGATGATGATGATGATGATGATGATGATGATGATGATTCAAGTCCATGGGAGATGTGTTAAATATAATTGTTTATTTGTTGGATTGCTGAATTGCTGAGGCGTCTTACCTGTTTAAATATTCGCTATTTTGTTGTGTTCTTTATCCGACTGTATTGATTACAGTCATACGATACCTTAATATTAAGGATTTTATTCATCCAACAAATGCTTCAAACTTCAAAGTGAACGTGTGCCTGCCGCAAAATCCCTGTACACACGTCACAAAGTCCAAAAACTGGACAAACTGAGGTTTTTACAGATTGAAGAAATAATCAAAAGATGGCGTATCCGACCCTCAGATCTTCAGCAGATCATCTCTTCACCGAAGAAGAAGATTCATCTGACAAAATCAGACGCAAACTTTAAAGGATGGATATACAGTATAACTCTCTGTTCTACATCTGGACGCCGGTCAGTTGTGATCACATAGCTGGTGAACCATTATATTAACGTTGTCATTACCCCAGAGTGTTTAACAACACAGGAAGGCAGCAAAGTAATGACAAGCTGCTATTTCAATATAATAATAATAATAATAATAATAATAATAATAATAATAATAATAATAATAATAATAATAATAATAATAGACGGCACAGCCTCATCACGCATACAGGACAAATTACACTTACAGTGTTTCGGCGTTGGACTGCCTTCATATTATTATATATATGCAGTTTCTCATTTAAAGTTGTAATAGAAAGACGGACGGCTTAGCAGCCAGAAACACAGCGCCAATGCATAGGAGGCCAACAACGCAACAAACGTTAATGCACGCCTATTGAAGTTAAATTAATCTATCCATAACAGAATTAATATGCATTTATACATACGCACATGCATACATATTCACATACTTGCATGACACACTATAACATTATTTAGATATGGTGTGTTTTTTCTAACCCTGGTTCTTTTGTAGTCATACTGTACAATTATACATTTTTAATTGCATGCCTGCAAATGTGTTGTAAGTGTAATGATTTTTTTTGTGCGCGTGTGTGTGAGTTGCATCCTTACGTGTGTTTTGGGTATCGGCGGTGTGGCGAAGCTGACGGCAGTGATAACGAGGCAAGTGACGGCCAGCAGGATGAGCGCGAAGTACAGGTAGTGGACCTTCGCCAGCAGGGGGGGGCGCAGGTCCTCATGGCCGCAGGAAGGAGCGGTGTAGATGAACTCCAGCACCATCCGGACCGCCCCCACCGTCAGCCCCGTCACCAGGCCCCAAAACGCACCCTGCAAACGCCAAAGTAACTAAGTAACTTAAGTACATTTCCCAAGTACTGTACTTAAGTACACATTTGAGGTACTTGTACTTCACTTTGAGTATTTCTATTTTCTTTCTATACTTCTACTCCACTACATCTCAGAGGCAAATATTGTACGTATAGTGAGGCTTATAGGCAGTGGCGGTTCTAGGGGGGGGGGGGGGGGGGGGGGGGCAGTGAGTGCCGGTGCCCCCGTAACTCTGAGTCCGGACCCCCCTGTGCCCCCCCCCCCCCCCCCCCCCCCCGAACGAGGAGTCTGCATCAATAATAAAATGACGGTGTGCCCCTCCAACACAAAAGCCGGCCCCAACCTGCCCCCCCCCCCCCCCCCCCCCCCCCCCATTAAAACTGGTCTAGAACCGCCACTGCTTATAGGGAACCAATGGTGTCATTATCCGGCAGCCGTTACACTGTCAACATTTACTTCATATTGAAATTATTCAATTGAATATTGAAGTTAAAGCAAAAAAGTTGTCCACTGCCACTTTAAGTTCAGTACTTAGCATTGTTCACACACAGAAATCACGGCTCTTAAACTTGGACTCCATTGCACTTTAATTGTATTCAACGCTGCACTATCTCCATTCCTATTAATGTATTGCTCATAATGGTACTGTTTGTCCTTTTATTGTGTTTTTGTATTTGTTTTTGTCTTTCTGTTTTACTGTATGTTGCCAAATCAAATTCCTAGTATCTGTATACATGGCGAAATAAAGTTGAATTGAATTTGAATCACACTCCTCCTAACAATACTTCAACTACGCAGATGTGTGTGTGTGTGTGTGTGTTGTGCACATGTGGACCTGCGTGCAGACACCTGTTCGTTGATGCGCGGCCAGAAGATGGCCATCATGAACACAGCCGTGATCGGCGGCGCCAGGAAGCTCGTGACGGACTGGATGTAGTCGAAGAGCTGTCCGCTGCTCGCCGTCTGGATGACCGGTATCCACGCCAGGCTGATACACACCATGACCAGGATGAACACCCTGGAAACACACACATATTACTGAATACAAAGGAGGACACACTTTGGAATCGGTGAGTGACACGCACACACACAGACACACACAACACACACACACACACACACACACAACCTGCCGACCACCATCAGCTCCCTCTCGGCGGCGCCGGGCCTGGCTCTGTTGTAGAGGTCCAATGTGAACAGAGTGGAGCTGCTGTTGAAGATGGACGTCAGGGAGGACATCAGGGCCGCCAGCATCACCGCCAGCATGAGACCGCGAAGACCTGCACAGAGACACGAGGAGAGATTTCACGCCTCCCATTGTGCATATCCAGACCCACATCTGGGTTTTACCAACATGTCATGACCCGAGGAAACAACGTAGTTCTGACCTCCTATCCATTACCAACCATATACATTTGCACTTTTTACATCTTCTGCACTATTTCCAATTGCTTTTTTTTAACTCATATGTAATCGTACCTCTTATTATTATTACATGTTTTGCCCACCTCTGAAGTTTCCCCGAGCTGCTTGGGCTCCTCATAACAAAACATAACATAACATAACATCTGCAGCACCACTGTGTGTTTCTTACCGATGGGCATGAGCTCCACTACTAGTTTAGGATAGGCGATGTTGGAGCAGCCGACCGGAGTACCACACACACTCTGGCACACCGCCGGATCCACACAACCCACCTCATCTACAGGAGGAGATGGACACACACACAGAGGGGACACACAATGAGTTGGTAAAAAAGTCAGAAAACCTGAAAACCTTTTTCTAATGATAATATAATAGCAGAATATATAAAAGGCTGCATTGATGCAAACATGTTGGTTGAGAGAACGCATTCGCATTTAACAAACGTTGATACGTTCATAAATATATAGCAGAGTAATTGTAACACGGGTTGTAAGTCGTTGTAACACTTTCAATTCCTCCAATCATGAGCCAACTTGAAGTCAGGTGATCCAGGTGTAGAAACTTCATTTAATTATAGACTGTCAAGGGGAAAACCAAGCGGCTCCATCGAACATTGGAGCCACATTTCTGATTTTGAGGTGAGTTGGGTATCTTTTTGTTTTGTATTAAAAAATAATACTAATGCACAATTGTTTGTATTGCAAGAATGCCCAGCTGATTCAATTAGGGATGGTTGTAACAAACAGGCCACAGTTACAAGCATGTTACAAGTCACCTCCGTGAAAATAACAAACATGTGTGAATTACGTAATATTTTCGAGGCTGGGAAGAAAACTAAAAGTCCAGGAAACCAAAGGAGGAACCTGAGACCTCATCAGTACACTCACTGGGGAAGAGCGCTCGGCTGATCATGCCTGGCATGACGATGAAGAACATGGGCAGCACTTTGAGATATCCTCCCAACACACACCCCCCTTTGGCGTGAGACAGAGACTTGGCTGACAGTGTCCTCTGGACGATAACCTGGAAATAAAATACAAAATTGGTTACAGGAGACACAACACAGGACACAATTTTCAACAATGACCAATATGATGTCTTATGTTTAATAATACCTAATACGGTAAAACATTTACAAAAATGGTTTATCATTTACTATTATTTCTGGGCAACACCAGGAAACGAACCGACTAAATCTATTAATTCATGAAAATATATTTTTTTCCCCATCAACTTTAATGCGATGCTTCGTTTCTGACCTGCAAGGGGGAAATTGCTTAAAATACAATCATGTGTTAGAAAGCAGAGCAGGGAGGAGGAGAGGAGAGAGAGACAAGTTAACTTGGAAGGAGCCTCCATGCATCCATTCCAGCTATTGGAGCGGAGAGCGGCGCTGCAGGTGAGGCCGGCTGCTGATTGTGAAAGCAATCAATTACCGAGGGAGCGTTTCTGAGAGATTTGCATGCTGAACGTTACAGAAATCGTGCGCCCAGCGACTTTATTCGGAAATCTTATTCAAGTACTGCGGCGGAGCAAATTGGCCGATGATCAAATAACTATTTATGATCAGCTTCCCAGAAAGTGCAAGGTTTCGAAGATTACTCATATGTGTGCTTGATGAGATCTTAAGACTCAGTGGCACTTTCCAGATGTTTGCAGGAAGGTCTGGTGCTCACAGTGTGCTACAAACGGAGCCGGTGAAACGTTTCATTCACTTCATTGTCAGAAAGCAACCCCAGCCTTTCAAATGTGTTGTGTCTGTTTATAAGCACATCTGTTACAAAACACTTTATAATCATCCTTATTAATACCATTGTAGTTAGTTAATGAGGAATTAAACACAAATTATGTATTACTTATATTCTAAATAAGAAACTGATTAGTTCAATAGCAATGACATTAGTTCAACATTTATGTCTGATTTGTTAGAATGTTTTTATCATTTATATTATGTTCATGTGAATACATATCAACAAATACTAAATGTGAATACATATCAATAAATACTAAATACTGTATTAATAAATACATTCATTCATACACTTTTTGTAGCACCTAATAACATCTAATGGTTTGTTGCTTGTGAGTGAGCGGCTTAATCATGTATTGTGCTGAACTGTGTGATTCCACCGTATTTAACTGCTTATTTCCATAAAGATTTGACTACTATTATTTTGCAGCGTCCCTCCTCTGTAATAAAGCTTATATCCAAGCTGCAGGTCCTCATGCTGCAGGGACTCACTCCCGCCAGCCAGACCCACCTGGCCCAGAGTTGCCAATTACCCATCAGTACCTGACACCTCCTCCACTCGTTGTGACCCACAAATAACACACATTATTATCATTACTATTATAGAGAATTACCTTGTTCCCTTTCCCCCTAACTACCACCCGCTTTTTGGAGAAGGTCCGCCTAAATGACACGTCTAAAAATATATCAGCTTACAGCAGCACAGTACCTGCGATGGCCTCATTCGTGACAGTGCTATCATTGGAAACGTTACACCTGGTTGTTTATGTTGTTTTGATGTATATTTTAATGAATCCATATATAATTTTCCATTACAAATATCAAAATAAGCACAAACCTTGCGAGGTGAAGACAGTATTTACCTGGTCGGTGCACCAGACCCAGGTGGACAGCACCGTGAGTCCGAACACCAGACCCGGCCAGGGGATGTCCCCGCTGACCGGGTCTCTGAACAGGTGGAAGGCGTCGCCGCGCGGCCAGTGGCAAGTGGTGTTGGCGACGGTGACATTAGCGACTGCAGAGGGGTAGCGGCTCACCAGGCCCTCATACCAGCCCACCTCTGCGAAAGCTGATAGACAAACACAAATGTTTGTATCTCAATCAATCAATCAATTCAAAAAAACGAAGGATGAAAACTTGACAGTATTTTGCTTGTTAACAGCTCAACTCTCCAATCAGATTAGTTTTCGTAAGGAATAAAAGCACAATGTGCGGTCCCATTACCGAAAATGATTACATATTAGTTACTTTTATAAATAACATTATTGATTTTTAGCGACTTAATCAGCCGAAATGTAAATATTCTTCACTTTTATGTATTTGTACTCGTAACAAATTGATTTGTCAGAGGTGTCCGATTATTCAAAAATAATGCACACCCTTGAAACGTTATTGACCAATCAGAATCAAGTTTTTAACCATGATGTGGTATAATATCAATTCATTATTTAGCCTAATTATGTTATGTAGGCGGTATTTGTTTAACTTTTTGGGTGTGTATTTTTTTTTACCTTTGTAAACGCTAATCATGTCAATAAATAAAAACTCTTCGATATTTCTCCTAGATGTTTTGTGTGATTGACTAACCTATGAACATCAGTGCAAAGGCCCCCGCAACCATGACAACCGTCTGCAGGGCGTCAGTATACATCACCTGCTGTCAGGCCACCTGACCAAGCACACACAAATGCACAGCTTTAGTTTGGTTCATATATTAATATCAATATTGTACAGTATATGTGGAACATAAGTCATGATAGGGTTCATGCAGTTAAATCTTAACTTGGATTAAATTCATTGCATGTACATTTGATTAATTTCAGACATAGACATGGATGTCTCTGGTGTTTTATTACGTTAGTTTTGTCTTTGTTACGTTACATGAAATTAAACATCAATATGACAGTGACTGTATTGAGCAATGTTGTTATACAGCTCTTTTAAAAACCCTTATGAATTATGCAGAGTTGAATATATAAATGTTCATTCATATATATATATGAATGAACCTTTAAGCAGCATAAGATGATTGTGTGTGTGTGTGTGTGTATGTGTGTGTATATGTGTGTGTGTGTGTGTGTGTGTGTGTGTATGCGTGTGTGCGTGTGTGTGTGTGTGTGTGTGTGTGTGTGTGTGTGTGTGTGTGTGTGTGCGTGCGTGCGTGCGTGTGTGTGTGTGTGTGTGTGCGTGTGCATGTGTGTGTGTGTGTGTGTGTGTGTTACCTGCCACAGTATAAGCAGCGGTAATCGCCAGCAGAATACCAGTAGACAGGTAAAGATCCCAACCTAATGCCACTTGGATGAACAACGCCCCGGAGAAGATGTCTGTCTGGAGAGACACACACGTCAAAACTATTTGAAACAACACACAACTGAGATAGACTTCAACGAGCTTTTCCTCAAGAAAACACGTGTTGACAACGTGACTTACAGATATCTTCGTTAAAACGTAGAGCACAAGAGACAGGACAGACATGCAGAGGCGGATCCTCTGCCCCCCGAAACGCTTGGCCAGGTACTCAGGCATGGTCACCACGCCCGCCGAGATGTACACCGGCACGAAGATCCATCCTAGAGCCAGCAGGACCCACGTAGCCTGCAGAAATACACACATAGACTCACACACACACACAGACCAACACAAGCGGTAACTAACTTCAAGCTGTGCAGTTACTGATACACACACTGTTGTAATGAATACAGAGAAAGCATCTTCACACAGACAAATGTATCTCACGGTTTTAGACATACACTCAATGCACCTTGTGGAGCTCAAAAGCCCCGGTCGGTTATATCGCAATCTTTAGAGATCTCTAGAAATAACCACCCTAACATCCAACACAATAGCAGCTTACAGAATGAAAATCAATGACAAAACAAAGATGAAATATTAAAATATTTCGCTTAAACTCCCCCAAGGCAGGGGGTCCGGACACAACACCGGTTCAGTTAAGTGGTGCTGAAGACGTGCAGAGCAGCACCTCTCTGGGGCTGCAGATGGGACCCCAGCTCTAGAAGAAGACCTCTATCACGGTTCAGTGACTTCAGGTCTGTGGCCTTGACCTCACATGACCTCATGAAGGCCTCTGAGAGGTGGGAGAGCATCGCTGGTCTGGAGGAGCTCAAGGCGATTTCTGACCTGTCCTGTTCTAACCTGAAACTCCCTCTGCAGGATTAACATATAGCGTTATCTTATCTCATTTTTAAGATGCCAGAATACCACAAAGTCCACTTTGCGGGGAGATGACCGCGTGAAACACGAAAGTCTTCATAACAATAACAGCAGTAAAGTTCAGCCAGTGAAGTGTTGGTGTGACCGGGGGCCATCTCTGTATCTGAGCACAGGGCACACACACACACACACACACACACACAAGCGCAGGCGCATCCATATGGTCACATATCCACATTTGGATGTGCTCCCATGTTAAGTAGCGGCGGGACTCCAATATGTCGGCCCTCTACGCGTTTGTTTGTGGCTTACGTTCATCTCAAAACCGCCCACAGCGATTCCTCCCGCCGCTCCTGTCCCCGCCAAGCCGATGAACAAGCCGCTGCCGACGTTGCTGGACATCAGAGACGCTCCGATCTGTTAGTCATGAGAGAAAACAAGCACAACAATAATAATAATCTTATGAACCCATTATTATTGTACACTAATGATCTATACAGTGTACATTTTGCAGTAGGGTATGGGTCTCTTTTCATCTGGGAGTTCGGTGCCTCTACCGAACTACCAGATGAACCTTTACTGTCTGTATATACCACTTAACATTTCATAAAAACGTGAAAAATAAAAAAGGCTTACAGGCCACCAGCTCATTGACCGGCCGGCTAAGAAGTATCCCCTCACACTGCTGCGGTTCGCCCGGCAGGACGACTACAGGGAGGAGCAGAGGTCAGTATCAAATTGAAGTCCTGGTGATTCACACTTGAGACGATGCTGATCTCAAGTTCCCATTCTGTTTCATCATCAGTCCGGCCCTTGAGCCCGTTGGGACCCAGTTTCAGTTCATGACGAACCAGGAGTGCAAAAACATCAATACATTTTCAAGTTAATATAATGAGGAATTATACATATTCGTAGGGTGTTTTGGAGCAGAACTTACCCATATCCCTACCACCATGACAACAACAAAGTAGACGACAACGACGGCTATATCTATAGCATCCAGGCTGAAAGCCATGGAGCCGGCGTCTGTGGGCAGAATAAAGAAGTTTAAAGCTAATTAGTACATTGGATTGACTGCACCAATATAAAACAGTGATACCTGCCCTGGACTTACTGGTAAGTACAGTAGGCCCCTACTAACCTATATGGAGCTGATAACGACTGATTACGCCCATTTAATCGAGTCATTCGAAACGGGTGATCAAACACAACCTCAGTCCTCGGTGGCAGTGGTTGGCCTTGAACCCGAGAGCTTCCTGCTTCTTGAGTTATTTTCTAAGTGAGTACCGCAACATCACCACCGTTTCCGGAGGACGTCATTGGTCTGGGATATGCGTTCTCCATTGGTCCCATTTGGAAAAGTGATGTCAATGGTCCAACTTATCTGCTTGAATTTGTTTGCAGAAACATGGTATATATAGATATATAGATATATCAGTAGCTTTTACAACCACTGCTGTGAGTAAATAAAATGTAGTGAAAGTAAAGACTCAATTTAGTAGCCTATTTCACTTTTTTTTTTATCAAAGCCCTTACATAAAATCTAATTAAACTTAAAAAGGAAATCTTAGAGACAGAAGCATGAAAGCGTTGTAATTCTGTGTTGAACAGATGATCCTGATTGGGTTATGTTGAAGCACTTTAGCTTCTTGGATGTTATATTTGCCAAGCAAGAAACCATAATAGGCCTACTTTGCCTTTGTGTTTGAAGGGTGCTGTATAATTAAGTTACTGTTCAAAACCTCAATATTTTCCCACAGCCGGACACACATCCTATCACCATCAATTGGCTGTAAGAGCGCATCTTACTTCCATAATAGGCCTGTTTCTTAGTATAACGGGTCATATCGCAAAACATAACATAAGAGGAATGTGATTTAATAATTTGGGATTTGACTGGAATTGCCACATAAGCCTTTACGTTGTTTTCTTTTTATATAGGTCTATATAAATAATTCAAAGTAAATACAATGTCATTTCAGAAATATGACCCCCCAAACCCATGCACATGTTTTGTGTGATGCCAGTGTACTTTAAGGCCTACTGTGTCATTTAATTCTGTTAAGCAATAAGAAATTGTGCTTTATTTGTTGAACAGCTTTGAGTGCTCTCCTTGTGTGATAATCATTATTTTGTATTATTTTGCTAGTTAGGTCTACTTAATGTTGTGATTATTCTAATGCAATCTACGGCGTAATTAACAGCCATTGGTATTTTTTTGTGCTTAACAAGAACAGTGACAAGACTAACGCTGCTCTGTAAACCTGAGGGACAGTAAGACTGAATAAAGGACGGAGACAGACCTGTGCGTCCAGCAGCCATGTGGATTTGGTGGTCTGAAGAAGCTCCTCCAGGTCTTCCCAAAGCGTTGGTGGTCTGAAGAAGCTCCTCCAGGTCTTCCCAAAGCGTTGGTGGTCTGAAGAAGCTCCTCCAGGTCTTCCCAAAACGTTGGTGGTCTGAAGAAGCTCCTCCAGGTCTTCCCAAAGAGCTCCCTTCCTGAGGAGCCTTCCGAGGAACGCTGCTGTCTGGCCCTGCTTGGGAACCTGTCTGTATACAAATGTTGTCACCTTTCTAGCTGTAAATCATTAATCACTTTTAGACAGTAAATCTTTCCAGTTAGTGATTACAAGAGGATACTAAATACTCTTTGTATATGAACAAGTTAAACATTACGTAGACTCAGCAGAAACCTTGTAATATAGGCCTGCAGAAGACATGGTCCAAACACACAATCACTGCTACAGTTTTACATCCATCACGTTTTAACACATACTTTGAGTTTGGACTACCCCAATCATAAACACACACTTCTCTTGCTTGTATTGTGTTTAAACCATACAGTTTGTCCAGTTACTACATGATATGGTCAGTGGTCACCAACCTTTTGAAGCCTCAGATCACTACGCAGGTCAGCATATCAGCAAAGATCTACCTCCTGTACAAGTTGGGGAAAATAAGCCCACAATCAAGTTTAATTCATAATATTGCTTATTTTATTGGATAACCAATGCATTTTAAGGATAGGCTTATTGTGAAAATGTCTTAATCAGATGTATGGCCAAAAGAAATTTTAAAAAGTCAGTCAATAAAGTCAAAAACAATTTGTGCGAAAAGTGCGAACCTGAACTAAAACCAGAACAATAGACGAATGGAAACGATTGATGTGTATGTGGCTGAATATAGTTATTATTAAAGCCACTGGAAACACAAATTCACGTTTTTAACTTCGCATTTAAGGCCGTTTATACATTACACAATATGTAGTTTAGCGGCATCTAGCGGTGACGTCGCAGATTACAACCAACTGAGTAATATCTAATGTATATATCTAATGTTATATCCATTCAGAACATGTAACGTGGGACGTATCAGTTTAATTGCAATTTAGTCAGGCTATTGTTTAGGGCAAAATATTTATTTTCTTTTTTTAACTTTTTCTTCCTCATGTTTGCGATCCACTTGAAAAGCCTCTGAGACGGACGGGTTGGTGACCAAGTGCCCCCTGTATGAAGAGGTTATGAATATGCACTCAGTAGAAAGGCCTACCCATAACCAAACTTGATTTGCTAAATTTGATTTTTTTAAAATAGGATTATACAACAGTATTGAGAGTTACTTAGAAGCAATATTGTGAAGCAGGAAGCAGCGATAATGAGTGTACCTGTAAGTGGACAGCCAGTCAATACAGGATACATTAGACCGGCTCTCAGCTGTTGCTCCATAAAGGAGCGGCTCATTCATGTATTAACGCTCACCTACCCAAGGACACATCTGTGTAAAGTGAGTTTCATATTTTTAGCTGTCAATCAATACATTTAGAACACTAAATCGTTTCAGCAAATCCATGTCATTTGAAGAAATACTAAATGTAAACGTTATAGCCTAATAATCCCTATAAAGAGGGCCCTAGCCGCTCACAGCCATCAATCACTGCATGGCCGTCTTTGTTTGGTGCTGCATGATGAATGGATGAATGGACATAGTTGTGTCCATTTGTTAAATGCGAATTAGTTATATGGTGTAAGACCAGTAATATAAAAATATGTTTTTAACTAAATAGATTTTCAAAACAAGACATTCATTAAATGTTTACATCTGACAAAAAGTTGTTCGGATTGAAATTAATTTTGCCTTTTTAATATTCCTGAAAATGTAACTCATGGAATACAACGGCTTCCCCGGTTACTTTATTTGGTTGATATAGATAAACTAGAATAATGTTGCATAGAGAACATAATGTCCAACAGAAAAGAGTCCATAGTAAATAGAAAACACATTTATTTTATTTCTATTTTTTCTTCCAGAACTGGCTATATTTATCAGCTCGGAAGTCGTCTTCGTAGGTAACCGCCGTCTGTTTCGTTGTCTTCGTCGTCCGCTTCTTCTGACGCAGTTTCCGTTGCTCCTCTGACAGCGTGAGAATATCCACTGGCATCTTTTAACACAAATATGTACATATTAGATATAAATATATACACACAGCATGTAGATCTGCAGGTACAATGTCAAAACATGCATGGCTTCATCTTCTGCCTCTCATGCAATGGGAAGAAGATGAACAAAGGGAATAAAGCAGGAAGTAAGAGGAGCACACACTCACCATTATAATTTTCCGTGGCTCTTTGTATCTGATATTAATAGTGGAGCCGTCGGGTCGGACCAACAGAACGGGATAAAGTCTCTCATACTTTTGCCTCCCGCAGCGCACCACCGAGGTCCGGTTGGAGTTGTGCTGAGGTGTGTGCACATGAAGCGGCGCCACCGAAACCGCCGACCAAGACAGAGGAGGACCAACGTGAGGCGGCCGTGCCAAGAGGGAGCCGATCTGTCCAGCAGCGTGATGAAAACATCTGCCAAAGAATGATATACATATATGGAAAGACAAATGTTAGCCAAGACTGTACTTTATTAATCCCAGATGGGATAAAATAACAAAAGAAAAAAAACATCCTTACAGCTGCTGTAGCAAAACAACCTCTCTTTCCCCTCGTCTCTCCGCCATTGAGAACGGTTGCATACATGCACCTGTGGTGGAGCTAGGTGTGTGTGTGTGTGTGTGTGTGTGTGTGTGTGTGTGTGTGTGTGTGTGTGCGCGCATGTGATTGACAGACAAGTTGCCCCCCCCCAGAACCAAATCAGGGAAGAGATGCCCTGATTGGGGAGCGGTCCAAAAACCCAAATGGACCCCTTTTCACAGAGGCATCACTCATAACATGAGGCTGCTTTCCTGTATCTTTAAATGCACTTTTAAATGTTATGTACCAGGAGCACAAGTAGACGAGGCCAGTGAAAAGTTAAAAAAGTACAAGCAGCAGGCCCATGATTAGTGTTACGAGGGACGTCTGTCTGTCTGTCTGTCTGTCTGTCTGTCTGTCTGTCTGTCTGTCTGTCTGTCTGTCTGTCTGTCTGTCTGTCTGTCTGTCTGTCTGTCTGTCTGTCTGTCTGTCTGTCTGTCTGTCTGTCTGTCTGTCTGTCTGCCTGTCTGTCTGTCTGTCTGTCTGTCTGTCTGTCTGTCTGTCTGTCTGTCTGTCTGTCTGTCTGTCTGTCTGTCTGTCTGTCTGTCTGTCTGTCTGTCTGTCTGTCTGTCTGTCTGTCTGTCTGTCTGTCTGTCTGTCTGTCTGTCTGTCTGTCTGTCTGTCTGTCTGTCTGTCTGTCTGTCTGTCTGTCTGTCTGTCTGTCTGTCTGTCTGTCTGTCTGTCTGTCTGTCTGTCTGTCTGTCTGTCTGTCTGTCTGTCTGTCTGTCTGTCTGTCTGTCTGTCTGTCTGTCTGTCTGTCTGTCTGTCTGTCTGTCTGTCTGTCTGTCTGTCTGTCTGTCTGTCTGTCTGTCTGTCTGTCTGTCTGTCTGTCTGTCTGTCTGTCTGTCTGTCTGTCTGTCTGTCTGTCTGTCTGTCTGTCTGTCTGTCTGTCTGTCTGTCTGTCTGTCTGTCTGTCTGTCTGTCTGTCTGTCTGTCTGTCTGTCTGTCTGTCTGTCTGTCTGTCTGTCTGTCTGTCTGTCTGTCTGTCTGTCTGTCTGTCTGTCTGTCTGTCTGTCTGTCTGTCTGTCTGTCTGTCTGTCTGTCTGTCTGTCTGTCTGTCTGTCTGTCTGTCTGTCTGTCTGTCTGTCTGTCTGTCTGTCTGTCTGTCTGTCTGTCTGTCTGTCTGTCTGTCTGTCTGTCTGTCTGTCTGTCTGTCTGTCTGTCTGTCTGTCTGTCTGTCTGTCTGTCTGTCTGTCTGTCTGTCTGTCTGTCTGTCTGTCTGTCTGTCTGTCTGTCTGTCTGTCTGTCTGTCTGTCTGTCTGTCTGTCTGTCTGTCTGTCTGTCTGTCTGTCTGTCTGTCTGTCTGTCTGTCTGTCTGTCTGTCTGTCTGTCTGTCTGTCTGTCTGTCTGTCTGTCTGTCTGTCTGTCTGTCTGTCTGTCTGTCTGTCTGTCTGTCTGTCTGTCTGTCTGTCTGTCTGTCTGTCTGTCTGTCTGTCTGTCTGTCTGTCTGTCTGTCTGTCTGTCTGTCTGTCTGTCTGTCTGTCTGTCTGTCTGTCTGTCTGTCTGTCTGTCTGTCTGTCTGTCTGTCTGTCTGTCTGTCTGTCTGTCTGTCTGTCTGTCTGTCTGTCTGTCTGTCTGTCTGTCTGTCTGTCTGTCTGTCTGTCTGTCTGTCTGTCTGTCTGTCTGTCTGTCTGTCTGTCTGTCTGTCTGTCTGTCTGTCTGTCTGTCTGTCTGTCTGTCTGTCTGTCTGTCTGTCTGTCTGTCTGTCTGTCTGTCTGTCTGTCTGTCTGTCTGTCTGTCTGTCGGACGGACGGACGGACGGACGGACGGACGGACGGACGGACGGACGGACGGACGGACGGACGGACGGACGGACGGACGGACGGACGGACGGACGGACGGACGGACGGACGGACGGACGGACGGACGGACGGACGGACGGGACGGACGGACGGACGGACGGACGGACGGACGGACGTCCGTCCGTCCGTCCGTCCGTCCGTCCGTCCGTCCGTCCGTCCGTCCGTCCGTCCGTCCGTCCGTCCGTCCGTCCGTCCGTCTGTCCGTCTGTCTGTCTGTCCGTCTGTGTCCCAGGATGACACCTCTGTGAAGAGGGTCCATGGTCAACCCTATTCTCACACAGCATTTCACTCACTGATAGCTGATGGATGGCTATAGTATAGGTGGTGTAGTATGGTAAAGTATGGTACAGTATATTATGGTACAGTATAGTATAGTATAGTATGGTATATTATGGTACAGTATAGTATAGTATAGTATGGTATATTATGGTATGGCAGGCAGGCCTATACATTGGGATGTCCAGGCCTGCCTGCCAGTACATCCATGGTGGTGGCAGCAGTAACACATGGGACCCAACTCAAACGAGCAGTACCCAAACACACTGGACCTACTGGACCCACTGGACCTACATACACTTTATCTAAGTAAAGGTATACACATTATCTGGTAAAGGTGTACACATTATCTAAGGTCCTCAGTCCAACTGATTGATTGATTGATATTTACTTAATTGGAGGATCAGTCCACTGATTGTGGAGGGAGACGAGCAGCCATGTTTCAGAGATACCTGCCAGGACCTGGTACAACCAGACACATCCTCTCGGGACGAATATAACAATACTTATATAATATATATACATTTATACATATATAACAAGTGAGCAACGAGAGGAGGAGAGGAGGAGAGGAGGAAGGATCATCAGGGGTCAGACACAACATCACTCCTCTTACCGTGAAGCGGCGGCGCGCTGCAGCCAGACCTTCAACACCGACATGTCTGCTCCTCCTCCACCTTCACCTCCACCTTAATCCGACCTTAAACCCCGGGAGGACGTGTTACTGAGGAGGTGCTTCACAAGGACAGCAGCAGCTCAGCAGCGTGGTCTCCTTCCTGCTCCTCCTGCTCCTGCTTGGAGGTGCAGACACCGCCCCCTGCTGGCCTGGGGTGGGAGGTCTCATCCTACCTTTTATTTTTTCCTATTATTTTAATTTTTTTATTATTGAACGTGCAATTATTGCCAGTATTTATTTGACTATTTATTTTATTTGACTCCTTCCCCTCCCCCATCTTCAACACAGTCTTTCTCCTCCTGTATCCCACTGTCTTCATGTTGTGGATAAGTGATAGTGGATAAGTGATAGTGGATAAGAGATAAGTGATAGTATTTAATATTATTTAGTCCTGTGTTGGTGTACCCTGCTACCACTACACTGTCCTACACCTCCTGCTCCTCCTCCACCTCCTCCTCCTCCTCCTCCTCCTCCAGTACCAGTGGTGCAGCACCGCCCCCTACCGGACGGTGAGGGTAAATGTTTGTTTCCCGTGCGGCGGTGCCGTAAAGCGGTGGGACGTGTGCGCATGCGCAGTGCGGAGTGGACGTGGGGGGGTAACGGCTGTTTCGGTGTTGTGAGTCTACTTATAAAGTAGAAAGTTGATGAAACCCACGGAGACTTAACGTTTACTGCTGATCTTCAGACCTTCATCCGGTGCAGATGAAGGTAAGCCATCACCAAAGTTATATAAGAATACAACAACAAAAAAAGAAAACAAAAAAAGGCGACCCGGCCAAAAACAATGACGTTGACAGGTGAATAACAGGAAGTCATGAGCAATAGCTCATGTGTTGGACATCAGCTGCTAGTCATCGCTGCTCCTCAACAATATCTACACCTTCTACACCACGGAGGAAAACCTCCAGCTACCCCACACTGGACCTGGTGTTGGAGGGACCTGAGGTGAGGCTATGAGGGGTGGGGGGGGTAAACCAGGTGAGGAGGTGAACCAGGTGAGGGCTATGAGGGGTGGGGAGGTGAACCAGGTGAGGTCTATGAGGGGTGGGGAGGTGAACCAGGTGGGGGAGGTGAACCAGGTGAGGTCTATGAGGGGTGGGGAGGTGAACCAGATGAGGTCTATGAGGGGTGGGGAGGTGAACCGGGTGGGGAGGTGAACCAGATGAGGTCTATGAGGGGTGGAGGAGGTGAACCAGGTGAGGCTATGAAGGGTGGAGGAGGTGAACCAGGTGAGGTCTATGAGGGGTGGGGAGGTGAACCAGATGAGGTCTATGAGGGGTGGGGAGGTGAACCGGGTGGGGAGGTGAACCAGATGAGGTCTATGAGGGGTGGGGAGGTGAACCGGGTGGGGAGGTGAACCAGATGAGGTCTATGAGGGGTGGGGAGGTGAACCAGGTGAGGTCTATGAGGGGTGGGGAGGTGAACCAGGTGAGGTCTATGAGGGGTGGGGAGGTGAACCAGATGAGGTCTATGAGGGGTGGGGAGGTGAACCAGGTGAGGCTATGAGGGGTGGGGAGGTGAACCAGATGAGGTCTATGAGGGGTGGAGGAGGTGAACCAGATGAGGTCTATGAGGGGTGGGGAGGTGAACCAGGTGGGGAGGTGAACCAGATGAGGTCTATGAGGGGTGGGGAGGTGAACCGGGTGGGGAGGTGAACCAGATGAGGTCTATGAGGGGTGGGGAGGTGAACCAGGTGAGGTCTATGAGGGGTGGGGAGGTGAACCAGGTGAGGTCTATGAGGGGTGGGGAGGTGAACCAGATGAGGTCTATGAGGGGTGGGGAGGTGAACCAGGTGAGGTCTATGAGGGGTGGGGAGGTGAACCAGATGAGGTCTATGAGGGGTGGGGAGGTGAACCGGGTGGGGAGGTGAACCAGATGAGGTCTATGAGGGGTGGGGAGGTGAACCGGGTGGGGAGGTGAACCAGATGAGGTCTATGAGGGGTGGGGAGGTGAACCAGGTGAGGTCTATGAGGGGTGGGGAGGTGAACCAGATGAGGTCTATGAGGGGTGGGGAGGTGAACCGGGTGGGGAGGTGAACCAGGTGAGGCTATGAGGGGTGGGGAGGTGAACCAGGTGAGGCTATGAAGGGTGGGGAGGTGAACCAGATGAGGTCTATGAGGGGTGGGGAGGTGAACCAGGTGGGGAGGTGAACCAGATGAGGTCTATGAGGGGTGGGGAGGTGAACCAGGTGGGGAGGTGAACCAGATGAGGTCTATGAGGGGTGGGGAGGTGAACCGGGTGGGGAGCTGAACCAGATGAGGTCTATGAGGGGTGGGGAGGTGAACCAGATGAGGTCTATGAGGGGTGGGGAGGTGAACCAGGTGGGGAGGTGAACCAGGTGAGGTCTATGAGGGGTGGAGGAGGTGAACCAGGTGAGGTCTATGAGGGGTGGAGGAGGTGAACCAGGTGAGGTCTATGAAGGGTGGAGGAGGTGAACCAGGTGTTGACCGTCCATCCTGGGGTCACCTGAGCCACATGTGGGCCCACATGCATGTGTGTGTGTCCTGTATCGGTGTTTCTAAACTGTGTGTAAGACATGTTTTACTCCATAGCGTGTTTATCCTCACCGCAGGATTCAAGGCGAGTTGAAGGCATTAAGTATTGCCAGGTGTGTGAGATCAGGTGACGCGTGAAGCTCAGGTCACCGCTGAGAGGAAACCGCTTTGGCAGTCAGTCAGTGAGCATTTCGACCATACAGTTCAGTCACAGCAACGGCGAGGGATTTAATCACATAAACAGCAAACCTAATATTAATGACCGTAATAACATGGGATATAACATGTATGTATGTCTCTGGTCACACGCGTGACCAACAGTCTTCTCACAGGGTTTCATTTAGACACCGGCCGACGCAGCATCGGATGAACTGGCTTACAGTGACACCGTGAAAACATCATAATCATAACCAGCGGCGTGTTTGATGTCAAGCGGTGGTTTTATGGGGCGTTATTATTACTATTCACAAGTGCGAGTGGAGAGTTGTGTAACTATCTCAATCCGTGTGTGTGTGTGTGTGTGTGTGTGCGTAATCAGATTTGTAAATGTGTAATCTCTATAAACGGATATCTGCATATGAATGTGGATACACACTGAGCGCAAGAAATACATTATTATTCATTTCCACACACACACACACACACACACACCTCTCACACACACACACACACACACACACACACACACACACACACACACACACACCTCTCACACACACACACCTCTCACACACACACACACACACCTCTCACACACACACACAGACAAAACCACAGACATCACAGCCCAACCCAAGTTCTCCATAGGGCAATAAAAAAACTCCCAGGATTATCAGGAGTGCCATAAGTGACGCACAGTATTACAGCAGGCATTTAAAGTACACATAATAGGAAGTTAATGTGTCCATGGTGATGAGCTGCTGGCTGGTGAGCAGCTGGTAGCCGTCCAGTTTTAGAAATCTGATTACGGACACACGGATTGAGTTAGTTACACAACTCTCCACTCACATTTGTAAATAGTTTTTGCTACAATACCTGCCCCCATATAGTTTTCATGATATATGCGTTAAGGGTTTCCTTCAGACAACTTGGTCATATCTGACCACATACCATGTTGTTGTATGCTTGCATGGAAAATTAATTTTATAATTACATTGAACCATAATATACAGTATATATATATCTTTTTTTAATCTGTAAAACTCTAATCACAGGCTAACTGGACCATTTAAAGTAAAAAGATCCACAAAGTTAATATTATTCCCAATGCTCTTAAAGGTGTCATTTCCTCACTAGGGTGTGTTTGCCCACTCATCTGTGAACGCTTGCTCATCGGGTCATGTGAGCCGGGTCAGAGTGCTGACTGGTGTGAAAACATGACGACGACGACAAGCAGGCCTGCGCTGCTCCTGCTGCTAGCGCTGGTGCTGTGTTCTTCGACGGTAATCAATTCATCAGGCAAGTGATTGGCCGCTTACAACGGCTGGTAGTAAACCTCATTGTAGGCCTACTAACAAGAATACAAATCGGCTTGTTGTAGTAATGTGTTGGATTAATACTAACGGCGTAGTCTCAGTCGTCCATGACACTTGACTGACCGTTTACTGAATGAATAAGTGAGCGTCTGGGAGCAGTTGGACTAATACTGGGAGATAATTGTGTGTGTGCCATTTCCCACCCGTCCTCCAGGCTCCTCGGTGTCGCTGAGCGCTCCTGCTGTGGTTGACCTGGAGCAGAAGTCTGCAGCAGACGTCACAATCACATCCAGGTAACCGCAGCCCTTCACTACCCAAGGTGGGATTTGAGGAATAGGACCTGAAACCATCGGTAGCCTAATCCAACTGAAATGATTTTTAGCTTTTGTACTTGCCAATTTTGTCCTTGTATTCCAGAATTACACTATTTTTTTTCCTGGTAAAATATTGCTGTTATTATTATATTATAACACATTTTACAAACCAGAGGACTTCAGCGCAGCGCAGCTTGGCTGGCTGAGCTCAGCAGACCATCATGGTGCGGTTAAAGCGCAGCAGTTTTCTAGTATGAAATGCTTGCCAAGCTAAACCAGCTGGTATGTACTTATGTGTACATATGTTGTACACTCATATGGGTGTGCAACACCACACATCAGCGTCATTCAACTTTCGTGTTGTCCTTTTCACAAGGTGTCACTATCTTCTGTTTTCACATGACTTAATGATCCCTAAAGTGAAGTGTTGTTCTTCTTTTAATATAAAATACTTGTCTTTCCAGCTCCCCACTCAACCAGTCTGCAGTCATCGAATTTAATGTGACCTACAGCTCCAAGCAAAACTACTCAACCATCCTTACGTTGCCTCAGCAGGTAACAACCTAAAAACACTGCTGACTGAATGTAAAAGTGATGTGACCGTTTATTTCCAACAAAGAAAAATCTGATTTTTGTATTTGGTGAATGATTTCATTCAGTGTATCAGGTTTTGAAGAAGTTATATTTTTGGTGTCTAATCATCAGTACTCTTTTTAGGTTTTGTTACAGCGAGGGAAAACCTCTGTTACGTTTGAGGTGAAAGCCCGGACCGTTGGTCAGGTGACCGCTTATCTTCTGAGTAACGGCACAGAAATCTTAAGGTAGGCCGTTATTGTACGGTACGGTAATTAGTATATTTCTGCAGGATCAGTTTGTGTCGTGCAGTGACACTCATTTAATCCATTCATCTAATTTATCGGATTTCTCCACAATCACAATCATCAGACCTGTCTTAACTTTCATACTAAAGGAATGTCTCTTTATAATGGAGACCATGGTTTAGTGTAATGGAAGAAGACGTTAATACACAGAATACACGGTAATAACAAGCCGACCTTTTGTCTGTCGTTTTGTCTGTAACCGATCCCATCTTCCCTCTCTTATCTAGCTTTCACACAAGGATCCGCTTTGCAGTCGTCTCCAGCAACGCTCTGTCCATCGTCAACAAGGTGATAGGATGGATCTACTTTGTGGCGTGGTCCATCTCCTTCTACCCACAAGTTTGGGAAAACTGGAGAAGGAAAAGGTGACTTTACTGTCTTACATTTCAGGTTTTTCACGTATGTTTATATATTTCTTGTTTATATTTTATTATTCTGCATGGAATAATAAGCATACCTTATTAAATAAAAGTATTGATTTTATGCCTTTGATTGTTAATGACTAGACTTGACAAGACATCTGTCTTTTGAGTACTGAACTGAAACTGTGAATCTCATAAATATACTGCTTACTTTACCTCTGTGTATTTTACTGCACTCACATCTGCATGCTTCCCTTTTCAGTGTTGTAGGGCTGAACTTTGACTTCCTGTCGCTGAACCTAACCTGGCTTCATCTGCTACAGCATCTTTAATATCGGCTTGTTTTGGGTGCCTTACATCAAGGTAACTCTTACTGTGAAGTACATCCAGCTTTCAGGGCACTTTCAGCCCTGACCTCTGTGGTCCATTTGAATTGGACCGAGGCAAGTTCACCCTTTAGTCAAGTTTGTTTGGTAATGGTGTGGACTAAAGAAACGAACCGCAGTCCTGCTTGAAAAAGTCGGTCTAGTTCCCAATTACAAGAAACAAAGATACAATTACAAGATACAGTGCAAGCTGAAATATGAATTCAGTGGATGATCAAATTCACAACTTCATCTTCAGTGTCACAGAATTGTACCCCTTTCGTCTGATGAAGAATGACTGAATGCATGTTTTGATAAGTCAAACATCACTCTTTGTGATTTTTAATGAACAAATTCAGATATTCTTTTGTCAATGTTGTTCAGTTAATTTTCCAAATCACGTTATAATGAACTATAGGTTTGAAAGTGCCCTCAGTGTTTTTGTCTTACATGAAAATAGCTTGTTTATCATGAATAATTCAAAGTTATATTGTTTATAAAAAGTGTATTAAGTCCATGTCCCTTCCTTCATGTGTGTGTGTTTCCACATTTGTATGTTTTACAGGAGGAGTTTTTAAAAGTAAACCCCAATGGAGTTAACCCTGTAGACACAAATGACGTGTTTTTTAGTCTTCACGCTGTCCTACTTTGCTTGGTCTACATTTGTCAAGCGGCAGTATATGAGGTATGCATACATTTCAAATATTCCAAACTTGTGTAACAAATATTTCAAACGGCCTAAAACAACCTGCTTGGTGCATTCCTAGAAGCGACCGCCTCCTGTTGTATAGTAGTATAGGTATGTTGTATAGGCCTTGGAGGGAAAGCGTGTGTATCTAACCTCTATTTTGTTTCTTTTCAAGCGGGGCGGTCAGACCGTGTCCCGCACCTCGCGGGTCCTGCTGCTCATCAGCTGGACGTTTGCATTCGTCAGCCTGTTTGTGGCAGTAGCAAAAGTGATCACCTGGCTGGATTACCTCTACTACTTCTCCTACATTAAACTTGGAATCACTCTGGTCAAATATATACCGCAGGTAGGGAACGAATGCAGACACGCATCAAACGGTTGATCATAAACATAGTAGAGAGTGTTTACTTCTGCTTCTTATTTGTTTCTGCTTCTGTTTGTAGGCGTATATGAACTACAAGCGGAAGACGACTGTCGGGTGGAGCATTGGAAATGTGATGCTGGACTTCACCGGGGGAACCTTCAGCATTCTGCAGATGATCCTGCAGTCTTATAATAACGGTAACCATTATTGTAATGAATGTTTGATGCAATAGTAATGCAAACCGTTGATTTGATGGAGTGATTTAGTATAATTGAGTTGTATTCTACTTATCACCCACTGCGTTTCTTGTTTCAGATGAGTGGGGGTTGATATTCGGTGACCCTACCAAGTTTGGGCTGGGTCTGTTCTCGGTGCTGTTCGACGTTCTGTTCATGGTTCAGCACTATTGCCTCTATCGGGACCCCAGTCAGTACATGGCTGTGGACAGAGAGTAATATATGGACCATGCCTGCACACATTCCTCGTTTACTTGGATACAAACACACACACGTGGCCAGAGCACTGACCCACGTGTTTACTTGGATACAAACACACACACGTGGCCAGAGCACTGACCCACGTGTTTACTTGGATACAAACACACACACGTGGCCAGAGCACTGACCCACACCAGAGTACTGATGCACAACCCACTGAAAGCTATGATTGTTGTTGACATCACTCCTCTATGTTGGAAACGATACACATACTGCCTTGGAAATCGTATGGAGCTCATTTTCAGATCATTCCGACTAAAAAACTAACAATGTCTTTATAATTGATGTAAAATAATAAGCATAATTATTTTTCTGATGCCAATAAATAGTTTTACAGCGAGCTTGAATGACGCGTGCATGTTTTTCTGCTGCTGGTACGGTCAGTTAGTCATCCTGATCTCACGAGTTCACATGGTTTCTCTCTGGAGATCGGTCTGGCCAGGCTTCATGGTATGCACTATAATAACAGCATGTTATGAGGACCTGCTGGCAGCTGGAGGTGGGTTACGTGTGACCATATATGTCTATACGTGCACCGACAGTGAGGAGTGACTGTTCCTTTCAAAAACCACCATGGCTCCTACAGAGGTTGGCATAGATGCTGCTGTAGCATCAGTTATATCCGAACTGGAGAGGTTTGGTTTATTCACAATGAGTTCTGAAGATTAGTTTAGCAAAAAGACGGGTCATGGGATGATTCTATAAATGATCAAATGTCAACCCCCAGATACGGTACAAAATGAGTCAACATATTTTAAAAACATTTATTATGTATACAAAAAGTTATATCAAGCTGAATGAACAATGACAATTGGCATGCACCCCCCCCCCCCACCCACCCCTCAATGGTGATTAGATTTGGGTGTTGCGGTTCAGTGTTATGTCAAAGCAGTGATACCCAATTTAGACATAAATTATGTTTGGCTTGGACTCGTTTTAGCTAGGGATGCCTGGCGACTAATCCCGTGCAAATCTATAAAGGATTAACAAAGTGCGTACTTAAAGAGAAGTACAGAGCATGACCAGACCTACAGTTCAGACTCCAGGGTCCTGTGGTCATTTGTCTACAGTGTGAATGGTACATGGTCTTATTGACCACCGATCAGCATACTGGAACGATATCATCCCAAATTAAGATATTTCTATTTCAATTACTTTATCGTTTGGCTTACCGGTTGCGGTCCGGCAGAAGTTGCTTTCCTACTCGTCAGTGAATGCAGAATGCTAATTATCTGGGCCACACTGGAAAAACACTTCCTCCAGAACATCCAAATTACCCTAAACACCCTGAGACCCACACACAGATATTAACCAAATTTCTAAACAAATGGATTACATCAGAAAAAAGCCTTAATATGTTTATGACAAGCAATGCATTGAAATACACACAATTATAGTAACCAATTCCCAGGGTAACACAATATCATTTAAAAAGAAGTGTATGCATTGCATCATTGGATCACATTAATGAACACAAAGTTTGGCCAAGAAAGTCATCCAACTGCAGCATACATCTAAAATCAAAGCATCAGAATTACCTGGATCTCCCACACCTCTGCTGCTACTGGTAGTGTTGATGGGGCTCAGAGGCCAACCCCAATATTTTATACGTTTCATGAACATCTTCATGAATATTTTGTCATGATTTGACCACCTTTGAAAGGTTCAGCACTATGCCAATTTAGCCCCACCATATTACTGTTGCCAATTTGAACATAATCTTTAGTGTACATCACTTCACTATGACGTTCTTGTTCCAAACAAGGTGCAGCAACAAGTTTCCTTTCATCAGACAAGTGAAAACGATCAATTGGACTGAAAAAAAGGAACAAGTTGATAAGACTGATTTTCACAGAATGAGGTGTTGGACGCAATCAATAATTACCTAATGACTACCCAACACATTCCTTTAACCAACAATCTAGCTTCAATTTTAACTTTAATCAATATACACTTACCAACATTCAAAGTTATGGAAGATCAGGAGTGTAGAATGGTTTTCTGTATGTGAACATACATAATCTCACTTTGAATAAAAGTCTTCTCAGGTAAGTAATGTAGCACTAGAATACTGTAATGTACCATTATTTTACTTTAAATAGCTTCCTAGGTGAGCTACACCGGGCAATGTTTTCTCAATTATATTTTTTAATATTCCAATTTATATAAATTTCAAAGTCAAACAAGTTTAATTGTGATATTAAAATATGGAAAGTACTAAATGACAATCATGTTTTGTACTAACCTTCTTGACCTGACACTAGGAAGTTTTCACCACCGTCGCAATTTTCAAGGCATAACAAAAACAAAGATAATAGCTGCATATTACACCCCCCCCTCCCCTCCCCCCCCCACCCACATGTTTTCACATGAAATGACCAGCTGCATTTTAGGGCATTCAAAAATATAAAATAGTTGTCCTAGTGAAATTAGTCACAACAAAACATAATGATGGGGTGAATACATCCCAAGTACTCACTTGCCAATCATTGGGAGCAGATTTGCAGGTGTCATTTCAAGTGAAGGTAGGTTTAAATGAGTGACATATCGAACATTTATCATGTGATGAACTACACCATTTTATTTGCCACTCAGACTGCATTGAGGCCCGTTGAAACATTGTCAAACTAATTTAATTGTCTTGGTGGTTTTGGTGGGAAAATCCTACCAATTGGCCAAATAATCAGGGGCAATCATTAATATCGAGTTTAAAATTTGAAATGTGTCAGCAAGAGAACATAACACAATCCTTTTAAAGCACCAACATTCAAAATAAACAACGTCCGAGGCAACTACCTTAGATTCTGCAAAGGTAACCACAGAAGATCGAAAGTCACAGGCAGATGCCAAATTCAGTGTTGGCATATAGTCCTCTCCATCTTTATGACTGAACATCATAAAGATAACTAGTTGTGTTTATTATCAAAAGCAGGTCCATGGCCGGGCACAACAGTAGAAACGGTAAAAAAAAAAAAGTCCATGTCTTGCTGAGCCATTACAAAAAAAAACTAGATGACAAGACAAATATAAAAATATGCGAGTGGCTCTATGGTGAAAACCAGGAGAAAGAATTAAAACGAGAAGCTCACATTATGGCACACTCTCTGGATGATGTCTTCTTGCCCTAGTTGGATGAAAGAGGGGACATTTTAATAAGTTACCCCAAGAAAACCCATTCATCTGACCTGCCAGGGTTGCACATTTTGACCAAAAGATTGTAGCCGTTTGAGAGATGAGCTGTACCTTATTATGCGACAGCGATAAATACTTGTATGATATAATTCTTTCAATAGACTGGAGATAATTCACAATAGTTTTCTGATCAACAGATACTCTGGATAGGTGACAGAAGGTTTCTGCTTACCGTTCCCACAACCACATCGTCCTCTTCCTCCTCCTCTCCATTCTCTACCTCAGTCTTGGCGACGCTCCTCTTAGCCACCTCCTATAGAGAGAAAACAAAGTTGTGTGAGACGCTGTCCAAACAGAGATGGGTGAAATTGCAGTTCACAGAGATCTGTCATACATTCTATGCAGCTAAATATAGGATTTCTATAACGCCACCAGCTTTTTTAGCTCAGCTGCCTGTTGCCCGGCTTTATTCACCTAGCTATTTAAAAAAAATGTTTTTAACGATAATAAAATGGATTAAGGGAGTGCTGAGCTAAATAGTTATGTCTTATGATCCTAGAAGACTCACCTAGCGGTCATATTGGTTCTAAATGTTAGCTGGGTGGGGAAACTGAATACTACTGACAATGTCATCATACTGTTGTATACTGGCTTGTTGTTTATCCAGAGATCCAGACGAGCACATATCATTTCACCGATTCACAAAAGACTAAACTATGATATTATTGTCTATTGTCTGATATGATTGAATATTGTCCGCCATTTCTAGGTAAAAGTAGTAAAAATAACGACGATTCCACCAATAGACTAAAAGAGATGGAAGTGGCGTCCCATTGGTTTACACGCAACCGTTTTGAGGCCCTTTTGAAATGCCATTGGCCGGTATCAATGGTATCTCACAGGGAATAACACAGACAACCCAAAAAGGATGCCACCTAATCGCAAAACATTAGCTTTTCGCTTATCCTGACAACATCAACACTGGATTCACACCTCTCCATCAGCATTGACCAAGGTGGTGATAATGTCATTTCCTGTTCCCCAGGATGCCTGGCTCTTCCACAGAAGGTCGGATGGGGGACTGTGGGCAACTCCTGCATCTGCAGACCAGACCTATGAATACCGAAGACACATATATATAAACACACACACACACACACACACACACACACACAAGCATTAATTGGTTGTCGTATGATCTGATGATGCAACATTTCATAAACAGAATTTGCTTTATTGGCCATGTATGCTTTTTTCATACAAGGAATTTTCGACATTTTGTTGCCGAATGTTAGTCATGTTATGAAACCCAACTTTACTTTGGTGTGGAAACGAGCGCTGAACAGTTTTAATGCACAACTAGACGCCCTTCAAAGACTTCTCTAGCATGTCTTTGACAATGTGCCAATGTCCCTAGTTGCAACGCTCGCGTTTCTTTCATTTGTTATGTATACAGCAGTGTTTGTTTTATGAAGGTCAAAGTGAACAATGCCACGGAATCGCACGCGGTTTGGTTCTTACCGTCACAGACTGGCCAGCTTTGAGGATAAACTTTGGAGAGAACTTGTAGGTAACCTCCTCTTCGCCGTCCACCTGCCTTTTCAGTCGCCAGCTACCAAGAGGTTGATCCTAGCAGACAGAACAAAGTAACATTTGATTGTGTTCCTCCGCGAGGTAATTTAGTGTGCTTTCTAGACGACACGTTCATCCTTCATCATTATTGATGTTACTGTATTATAAAGGATATATAAAGAGTCCATGACTAGGACCTTGAATGCATCGATTTTTAGACATGTATTGCAAACCATGTTTGTGTCAGTATAACCTGTTACATTAGGTTCAATAAATAACTCCCCAGTATGATCAGTATACCTGTTCAGTATCATTAGCCAGTGTTACGGCGTTTCCATCCATGTCAGTGGGCAAGATGGTCACTGCGCCGCTAGCCGTTGCTTCCTCGGACACAAGGAGTTGGCCGCTCCCCTCCTCCATGAAGGCCCCCTCCTCCACATCAAGCCTCTTCCTTTTGGAGCTGCGGGACGAGGAGCCCGTCACCCTGGAAACGGTCACACGGGCCGAGGGACTAGGGGACAGCTTCAGTCTATGGAAAAAGGGTTTGGGGAATAGTTTAAATCATCGTTCACACTGTGCTTAAAATGCATAACGAGTCATTTGAGAAAGGGATCAGTCTTTAGCAGTTGTGGGTGGTACACCGGTGTGATGTTGCGCCACGCATGGCTTTTGCAATACCGTCATCACCGTGATAAATTAACAGTCCGCGATAGTTTCCACCAATGTACACATATATCGAAAGTCACCTGTATTTTATAGACAGAGGACTCGCGGTCCGGTGATCACGTCTTTAGTTCACCATGTCACATCGCAGGAAAGTACCTTGGTACCCACATTTTGCACTATACTAGAATACTATAGAACAATTCTAAATACGTAAAATAATGCTTTGAATGATTCATCCCAGTAGTCAGGGCATGAATATTTCGCATTTGTCCAGCTTCATAAAATACGGTGTGTATATGTACAGTATGTATATATTTTTACATTCATTTTTAGCTGCACTTGAAGTAGAAAGATGGTCGTCTCTAGTCGGTAATATATATCCGAAGTTATAGTTCTGCAACTATCTCACTTCCTGCATGCATCCGATTCCAAGTGTGTCCGTGTGCGGGCCTTACCTATGCTCCTCCCCCTCCAGCAGTTTCCTGTAGGCGTTGATTTCCATGTCAAGAGCCAACTTGACATCCAGGAGTTCCTGGTACTCGCTCAGCTGGGCATTCATCTTCTCCCTCAGCTCACTCATCTCAATTTCTTTTCCTTCAACAGAACGCCGGTGCTTGTCCTTCTCCGCAGACAACAGCTCTTCAAGCTCTCTAGCGCGCTCTTCTGCGGCAGAGGCCTAAAATCAGACAATCAACATGTGGTCAAACAACATTTACCGAACCAAGGGTAGTCAAGGGACAACAACAACAACAAAACTCCACCATTACATCAGATGGTTAATGCATACTTGAGGGACTGGTTTAAGATAAAGCAACATTGGGCGGTACCTGTTTCTGCAACGAGCTCAGCTGGTATCCAAGGCTCTCTATTCTCATGCGACCCTCATGCACTTCCTCCCTGGCTGCGCCCATTGCCTTGTCATTCATCTCAGAGGAAACCAAGGCATTGCCCAGCTAGATGGCAAACAAAAAAAAGAACGGTGAGTTGGCAACAGTAGTGAGAAAAGAGGATGTTGTTGACATTCTTTTACAGTAGGAACAGGGAGACATAATAAAGGTGTGTCCGGGTTTCCCACCTTGGCCTGGAAGGTTAGCTCCAGTTCCTCCTTGTACAGTGAAACCTGCTCGTCATGCTGCTTCCTGAGGTCCTGGTGACAAAGACGAAACAGAATAGCATTGTTTTGACATTCACTTGTATTACGAGGCAAAAATAAAACAATAAATATAATACATTTAAATTAAAACTAAGGCCCATACCTTTAGCTCTAAAGTCTCACTGTTGCAACTTATGTTAAGTGAGTTTTAAAATGTTAAGGAGCTGCAAATGCGAGACGTACATTTGGGTGTCTCTGTTTTGACCCAACCCTTAACTGAACAATAAAACTAATCTAATCTGATTTAAATCATAATAGATTCAATGCATGGCACCTCCTTAGCCTTAGGCTACACTACTCATTTAAAAAAGAAAAGGAAGAATTTGAAACATTCTGAAGCATTGTATACGTTTTGTGATCATGATCAGATAAACACTGATGAAGTGTAGACAATGTGTGGTCATATGAGGTGTGAGTAACAGGAACCATCGCAATATAAAACAAACTCTATACAGTTTATTCACAGCATTGAAACATGGATACCAAACAAGAGAAAACCCATGAGCACATACCTGTAGAGCCTGTGCCAGTTTAAACTCATAGTCCTGTCTGACTCCAGAATCCACTTCCACAATCCTCTGCTCTTGCCTACGCCGAGAGCCACGTTCCTCCTAAGGAATGAGGACAATAAATGGATGTAAAGGCATATAAAATACTGAAGATGATGGAAATGTTATAATTACATATATGCATTTTATGTATGAGGAGAAAACAAGTGGATCCAGTTATTTTACACCCAAGTAAAACATCTCAATAAACAATCAAAGACTTCCTTATGTAGGTTTAAAGTTCATCATAACTAGTTGTAAATTAAATGATAAAATATATGACTGAATATATGCCAACCTCAGAGGTCCTCCACTCCCTAGCAAACCAGCAGATTCATAGCCCCGTGTTGCGGTCATTGGGTCATTTAGTAGACTCTGTCCTTGCCTTACTGTTACTAATAATAGGCTTCTTCTAGTTCTCCAGATGTGCATTTTTCTGTGGTCATTTCCATTGAATGCCATTGTAAAGCGGTTAATATAACAATCATCTCACTCTCTCACTCTGAGGTACAGCTTCATTATGTGCATGCAAGTAAAATCTATAGAAATGGATTTGTCTGTGTAGTCTAAAATAACCTTGTAACCATACAAGCCATCAACTACACAAGGAGTTACCTATAATAATGTGACAATGGCGCCTGCTCTCCAATATAGCTCCAAATACCATTATGGGCATTATGGTTGTTGCAGCCCTGCTTGGCGGTTATGTAATTGAACATGCACTGCAGTATCGTCACAAAACGGATGTTTTTCAGACATTGTTACAGTCACAACGATGTTTACCTCCTCAAACATGTTCTTTCTGAACTCCAACTCCTCAGACAAGGACTGGCAGCGGTTTTCCAAATCAATACGCATCAGCGTTTCAGCCTCCAACTGGCGCTTGGAAACGGCATGTCCATCTTCAGCCTGTAGAAAAATATTTACATGGCAACATTACAAATAATTAACATTAAATAATGTACAGCATCAACAATGTCACATTACATGTTCAAATGACAAAGTGGTGAATGTTGATATTTTTCATACCTTAGCCAGCATGGACTTGACATCTCCAAGCTCAGCACTAAGAGCAGCATTTTGGCTTAAAGCAGTAGCCAAAGCTGCTTCACTCTGGTTCAGCTGGCCTTCAAGAGCAGAGGCTCTGGAGACGGCTGCTGCCAAGTCCCCATCCTTTTTCTTCAGACTGGTATGACCAAATAGTGGTGGATTGTGGCCAACATGCAACACAGATATACACATATAGATTAGGGACATCAATGAAAATGCTACCTTTTTGGACACATTTACATTTTACAAGCATTTCATGGTAGAAACAGAGTCTACTTTTGTTAAAAATCATAATCCCGATTATTTTGGTCGATATTGAGATCACGATTATAGGGCTGAAACGATTACTCGAATAACTCGAAGACATAACAAATCCTCGTCAACATTTCTGCCTCGAGTACTCGCAAATGTTTTAACGCTGCCTTGCACTTCCACAACCTACTGAAAACTACTAAACATATATTTAACATTTTGGGAAACTATATTCAACATATTCCCGTAAGTAACTCAATCCAAGGAAAATAAAGGCTTAAGAATAAATGAAAATTATTTAGGCACACATGGCAAATGCTTGGGGCTGCTCGATTTTGGTAATGTAATCTTTTGAAGGTTTTTAGCCAGAAACACCAACCGGTTTACATGTTACTGTTTGCTTACATCATAATGGCTGGAGCCAAACTAAACATACCTAACTAAACACAGATAGACTGAGCAGAAGACAGATTTATGACGCCGTTGTGTGACCCTGGAGACAGAACAGCTGTTCTTTTAAGAGAGACCATTCAATTATTGAAGTGGTAAAGCTATTCTGTCCGGTGTATCACAAAACAAACGTTTTATTATTCAGTTCAGCGTAGGGTCGAAAGGGAGACCCTTTATATTGCGTTATATCCATTGGGACTTTTAAACTACATAAATTGAAATTGAGATATGATTCTTTTAATGCACCACCACAGTAGTGCTATGCTACTATGAATTTCACTTTCGGTTTCTGGCGGGTGGTGACCATTTATAAAACTGTGTTGGACTTCCACCGACCCGGGCCAGGCACTAAAACATTAGCGAACAAACCAACGTAAGTGGGCGTTCTTGGCAAGGATAGTTTTTTCCATGGCTGCTCTAGTGATAAAACCTAACCGACTACTATCGTTATCATAATGACTGATATGAAAAAGTATATTGTGCAATAGATTTTGGTCATATCAGTCATAGGCATGTTATCGTAGGTTAATCCAAGCCAATCAGAATCAAGTATTCACCTGGGCCACGGTATAAATAAAAAACACATTACGTGGGTACTTTTCAAATGAACAATCAACAAGAGATGACGGTGGAACAAAACCCTGATGTAGAAATCATTTTTTACCTGCGAGTGGTTTCCTCCAAGTCAGCTTGAGCCTTCCCCAGGTCGATCTGCAGCCTGGCTCTCTCTTTAGCGGTCTCATCAAGAACGCGGCGCGCGTCTGCCAGTTCTGCCTCATACAAAACTTTTAAACCGCTCACCTGGACAGATAAGAACAAGTGCTTACATTAAATACAATTTGAAGGCAAGCTAACAAACTTTGAAATAGGCCATATAACACATGTATGACACAGTTGAAGGCCATTTCACATGGGCGTCCCTGTCCTCCCATCACAACAAGGTGTCCATTCACCCCGTCACCTCAGAACATGACCAGCGATTGTGAAACGTGTTGACGTCGACGTCATCTCATCATAAATATCTGATCATTATAATGAAGAAACATTTTACTTCTGCCCTCGTTGCAGGGTTTTCGGGTCCAGTGGAAGAAGTGGGCCTACACAGCTTCACACAGAGTTACACAGCTTTTGTTGCAGGTAAAATACAAGAATAAAGTCCTTATTTTCTCTATTACAGGACCCAACCATCGTGTTAAGCACCTGGCTATTTCACCCAGCATCGTCACATACAGCAGCTTTCAAATGTTAAGTGAATTAAGAGCCACTTCATAATAATAACAATAATAATAACACCAATAATACATAATAACAATAATAATATAAATACTAATAACAACACTAACAATAATAACACTAATATTAACAACAACAACAACAACAACAATAAGGTAGTATAATCAGCCCCAGCAGGGCGGGGCTCTCCACATTCAAACGGACACAGCGTGACGTCACTGTTCGCCCATTGGCGCGCGCGATCTCCCGCTCAATCCGGCGCGAGGCGGACGTGGGTCACGAAGACCGGACCCGATAAACCCAATACAAAACCAAAACCCAAACCCAAAACCACCGCCCGCACCCGCTAGAGGGGGGGGAGGGTCCCTACAGACCTGGTCTGGGGGGGTCTAGAGAGAGAAACCGGTACCTACCGGTAAACCAGCAGTTCGAAAAAATAAATAAATAAACAAATAAATAAAACGCGGATAACCGTTATTTAGGGGGTCGAACCGGCCCGTAGATGGCGGCTTTCCGCCGTCTTCAGACGGTTATTACAGATACTACACAGTTATTACAGAGTTATTAGACATTAGAGACGGTAACCGCACCGAGCGGCCGGTAGGGGGGGACCGGCGGGTCCGGTCTTACCTCGCGGGTCGTCACCTCCTCCTTCTCGGACACCTTCACCAGCAGCCGGTCGTTCTCCAGCTCCAGGGAGCGGACCCGGTCTATGTAGACCGCCAGCCGGTCGTTGAGGTGCTGCAGGTCCTGCTTCTCCTGCAGGCGGGTGATCCGCGTCGGGGACAGCGGGGTGGAGGCCGCGGGGCGGCCTGCGTCGCGGCTCGGGGTGGCGGTCGCCATGACGGCTTGGTTTGTCCGAGCCTCGTCTTGTGAAAACACGGACCTCTCTCTCTCTCGCTCTCTCTCCCCCCGAACCTGGACCTGGACCCGGGTTTTTTCTTTCTCGGTCGGATACACACTCAGACGAAGCGACGGGTTGTAGCTGGGGGGAACCGCGGGGGATTTACGTCCGTGAATAAGACGAGGAGAAGCTCCGGTCTCGGCTGAGGAGAGTCAAGATGGCCGGTGGAAGCTCACGCGGACCGCGCCGAAAGGAGCGACTTCTTCTTCGGGGCGACTTCCCCCTCCCGGTGTCCGCGTCCGGCCCGCCGCCCCGCGGCCGCCCCCCGCAGGCGGACACGGGAACTGCGCCTAGTGTCCCCCAATTAGATTCAAGATTTAAGATTCAAGAAGCTTTATTTATCCCAAAGGGGAAATTACTGTGCAACAGTTGCAACAGTTGGAAGGTAATACAGGGTTTAGAGTAAAAATAAGCTAACATAAAGTAAATAAAATAAAATAAAGGCTAACGTAAAATAAATCAAACAATTAACTAAATACTAAATGTGAAAAAATGCAGCAAAAATTGCAGTTAAACGTAGGTATATACAATATACAACAATACGCACCATGCAATTTAGCAGCATAAAATGAAATAAAATAAGTACAAACTGAATAAGTGAAAAGGAGTGGTAACAGTGATAAAAAGTGATAAAATTGTAGCAGCATTTATTACATACAATACATACATAAATACACCATGTACATGCTTTGAGCACACAGAATGGGTCTTTATTATATATACGTATATATTTTTATTTTTTATTATTAAATTAAAACAGTTGTTGTCTCGCCTCTTTGTCTCCTTTCTGTGTTCTGCGCCCTTTCATGTGACATTCATCTCCTCCCTCCTGTCTCCGCACTAACTGCATCCATGCTGCATACCCCATGAAATGTTTGTTGTTTTTATCCCCTCCATTGTGAACACGCAGGGTAACTGGACATACCACATACTGCAGTGTTTGTCTTGGGAATGTGCTGGCAATCACAAGCCAACACATGTTGTCAATCACTTGGCAGATGTCTAAATGTTTTGTTCTTCCAACCATTTACTTAAGTAATGTAACCAAACAAAACATTTAATCTCCTCTTATTTTACATATCATGTTTACATGTGTATGTGTGTGTGTGTCATGTAAAAAAAAAAAAGGCAAGCGTTCAATAGTAGTCAAAGCTTATGCTTTATTATAACTGAATGCCAGCCTTTTAGTCCTGACCTGGCAGAATGTTTGCATGGATGTATGTTCACAGGCGTGGACTGAAAAAGCACAGACAGATAGTCAGGAAAAATAATCAATGGCAAATCATAAGCCAAGCAGCAAACAGCGGTGTGGTTCAGTCAAGAAAACACATTTTGTCCACAGAACTGTCACTCAGGGGAAAGTGTGTGAAATTGTGCATGATTAAATAATGTCAAAGAACAATGCAACTCATTTCAAAGTCAAAGTCAGCTTTAACGTCAATTCTTCACATGTACCAAAGAATCGAGAGAACGTTTCTCATTCACCCACGGTGAAACAGATAAAGTGCACAGGCACAACAGATAAGACATTTCTAATACTAAATAAACAATAAAATATAAAATATACAATACTATAAAAATATACAATACTTATACGATACTTATGGTAGTGCAAAAGGGCAGATAGTAACGGCAGCAGAAAGATGTTGTAAAAATATATTTGTAACGGTAACAGTGCAAAAGTGTTCATAGTGTTATGTCATTGTTTGGGGATAAATGTCATGGCATACACATATCATATTTGTTTTTTTTTGTCATAACTAATGAACACACCATACATCATTAATTCCTATAATAATAGACGAAAACAAATAAAAACATTGCAGCTGTGACACCGCCACGCCGCCGGGGGGCGCTATCCAGCACGGCGCGCGGGGGGAACCTTCTTCACCGGGCCGCTGCCCCGCAACGCTCCTTCCTGTTTGACAGCCATTGAAGACGGTCGGTGAGCATTTTTTGGCCGTGTTTCTGTGTTAGAAAATCCTTCTCAAATCTCCGCCATCTCGCCCACCGCAGCGTCCACCGCACCCTTAGCGGATTACTGTCGCGGGTTCAGACGCGTGTAGTGAATATTGCTGAAGTAAAACAGCGGATAAAGTCTTACTTTGTCAGAGTAGTCGCTGTCAAAAAAAAAGCTACCGGATACCGAACAGCAACAAGCTAACCTCCTCTGTATCGTTTCCTTTTCACAGAAATGTCCGTTTTAGACATTAAACCAGTAGTACTAGTTATTAGTGTTGGCTGGAGCTTCAATTAAAGTCTTAATTGTGACCCTCGCACCAGCTACGATATGGCAATATTGGCTATTTCAAGATAGCTTAGCCTAGCCTGCAGCTCTGCGCCCCCCTGTTAACACAAGCCGTCCAAGCATGGGGTTGAAATATTACCTTATGTTATTATTACGTTGTATTATTTCTGTCCACTGTGCCTGGTCAGAAACAGCGATTAAGAGGAACAACCCTAGACTGGGATTTGTAGGATCCCAGTCTACAAATCCTGCAGAGAAACCCCAGACTGGGATCCTACAAATCCCCAGACTGGGATTTGTAGGATCCCAGTCTACAAATCCTGCAGAGAAACCCCAGACTGGGATCCTACAAATCCCCAGACTGGGATTTGTAGGATCCCAGTCTACAAATCCTGCAGAGAAACCCCAGACTGGGATCCTACAAATCCCCAGACTGGGATTTGTAGGATCCCAGTCTGGGGTTTCTCTGCAGAAACAAATGGGGTCAATGGATCTGGGTCACTGTAGACTTGGTGTCTACACACAATGCTATTGGTTCTGTTGTGGTTTTTGTGTGTTAAATGAAAGCACATGAGGAGGAGGTACTGTTTTTAACCCCTGTGCTCCTCCTCTGCCCCCCCAGACATGGCTATCCGCTACCCCATGGCTGTGGGCCTCACCAAAGGCCACCCAGTCACCAAGAATGTCATCGCACCCAAGCACAGTCGCAGACGAGGCGTAAGTGTCCCTCCCTCCCCATCACCTTTAGTTTGGGTCACTTGGTGTCCTCATATGACCATGTATGTTTGCGTGTATGATTGTGGTTATTCCTATGCAGAAATGGTAATTGCATGTTCTTATTTTGAAATGGACAGCCGTTGTATACTCCAGCTAGTCATTTGTGAGAAGATGCAGGACAGTAAGGAGCAGGGAGGTGTTGCGCGTCTTTGGGATTTCACACTAGCGACTTAACTATCCTGTGTGTTGCAGTGTCAAGGTCCTGTAACGAGTGGTTCGACTAGGAGTACAGTCAACATTTTTTTAAGGATTGTGCCACACTATACTCTAGTCTAATAACAAGAACACATAATTAAAGCAGAGTTAGACAGTGCACTGTTCAGTCCAGACTTGTATCTAGGCAACCGATACCAGACACAACTAAATTTAAAACTAGATTTAGTTTTATGAATGCCTTGTAACACTGTCATGCCCAAATAACACCAAACACCGTTCTCTTACAGCGCTTGACCAAGCACAGCAAATTCGTGCGCTACATGATCCGTGAGGTGTGCGGTTTTGCACCTTATGAGAGACGTGCTATGGAGTTGCTCAAGGTGTCCAAGGATAAGAGGGCTCTCAAATTCATCAAGAAGAGGGTATGTATGCAATGTGTGGAGTGCAGACGCTGTACAAAGTGTTTTTGTGGTTGTGTGTGGTGGATGGCTGGTTTTATCCCGGGTGCCATGATTGATTTTTGGTCCACAAACTCCATACTGGAGTGCATGGATTCCAAAAGACGAAAGCGTTGTCGACTACATTCGCTAGAAACTCTTTGGCAGAATCGGTACAATGAAGTAATTGACAAATAATATTGGTAAGCAATGTTTTAGTGAAGCCAGGAGAGACGTTGGCGATGGTGTAATCACCCAGACCGGTGTGGTCCTTTGACGGTATCAGCCTTTTATTTATATGCATATAAACAGGATTAATACGCACCGTATGAACAGTGTGCTACGGGGTCAAAGGCTGATGCCATGGCAGATCACTGGGACGAAACTACATTGTTCATTTTAACTACCGTGTCACTTGAGCTGTTCTATCCATGATGATGGATAGGACACGATGGGACACAATGAGGGCATTTTGTTTTGCAGCATATTGACTATCGATGTCATTCGTAAGGACACATGCATGTGTACAGTGTTTAAGATATATGATGCAATGTTGGAAAGTTGTTAAGACCAATGTGGTTCTGTCCCCAATTAGCCGCTATGGCATCACAGTGCCCCGCCCCCCGCAGTGTGACGTGTTCATACAGAGCACATGCAGGGCTAGATTAAAGCATGCCCTCTACCCTCGGTACATATTTGAAATTAATTACACATGACATTAAGCACAGAAGGCATCCAGTGATATTGTACTAGAATATTAAAAAAATTGACAATTAAGTGTCGATGCTGGCCCCCTGGACTGCTCTGATCGGCCTATTCAATCACAAAAATCATACGTGATTAAGTGTAACAGAAGCCCATGTCTAAAACTACAGCTGGTATTTTTAGATGGTGTTTTTTTTCCCTTCTGGAATGATGCACAATAATGGGACCTGCTATTGAAAGTGAGCTGCTGGTGCAGCACATGGCTGAATACTCATTAATATTGCAAGTCCTATTGCGTAGACAATGTGACAGTTTGGTTAAGCTAGTTGATTTTCATATGAATTAATTCAATGCTCGTTTTGTTATCTACAGATTGGTACTCATATCCGGGCCAAGAGAAAGAGAGAGGAGCTGAGCAACGTTCTGGCTGCAATGAGAAAGGCGGCTACCAAGAAAGAATAAACTGTCAATAAATCTCTTTGATTCTATTTGATTCTTCGATACGAGTTATTTTTGTGGACATCTCCATGTGAAGAATATATTGCTAAGCTTTTCCCAGGACAAATGCCCATACTCATGTTTCGAGAAACCAAAACTTGACTGAAATGCAATTAAACTAAATTATTAGTATAGTGCTGAAGTGTACATGTATTGAGGATCATTTCTAAAGTATACAGCAAAGGTACTGATTCTTAAATGTCATAATTCTGAATAAATATAAAAATGACTTGGGGCAATAATTTTAGGAGGAAGCATTAATACATTTGGTTGACCCTTGATACAATATCTGCATGAAAATGGTAGATGTGACATTTGAATATACAAAAAAAGCCATTATCCATTGATACTGACAGTTGGCAATGACAATATATTTTAGTACAAGCAGCCATACTACATAAGGCACCTCAATATTTCCATGATGAACAGCTCAAAGTGAATGTAGATCCACAAAAAAGATGCATTGTGTTAACTAAAAAAAACTAAAACATCCAACATGAATAATCTGCAGATTTGACTTGCTCATTTACCGTGAAGTGGGGCCCTTTCTGTGTGGTTTGTATGTTCACATGGGTTTCCTCCCACACTACAAACATACGTTAACACTACTCCCCTGCCCATAACAAAAGGCAAAGGGAATACATCTGGAGTTGCTGAGGCAGCCCACTGCTCTTAGCATAGGATGGGTTAAATACAGGGAGGCATTTCCCCATGCGGATTAAGTATATCATTTCCTTCACCTCTGGCCTTTACAAGGAGATGTTCATGGCTAGGGCCAGACCTGTCTCTCCAAGAAGCTGCAGATATGTTATATAACTAATTGAACACACTCAGACTACAATTCACACCTTAATTTATTACTTGAATTTATAAAAAAATTACATCTGAAACATCTTATATTATACTATAAATGGATAATGTGTTGCAGCACCACTTGAATTACTTATTGACCAATTATCCATCCGTTTGGCTTAAGTCACTTAAGTCCGTGTCAGATGGTGTCTCCTAAGGACGGGTGATTGTAAGGGGAGCACCCTTGTGTTGATGGAGAACAACTTCAGTGGGCCAGCCGGAGTCCATGAAACGCAGAACAATTAGAAAAGACCTTGTAGTGTTTGGTTCTTTTCTGATGACAGGTCATTGCTTTACATCTGGAAAGACAATGGGGTAGATCTTGGAATAGTGGTCCACAAAGTGGACCTCCAGGTCTTGTGTAATATATTCAGGAAGGTCTGAGAAGTCCTTCTGGTTCTCTGCTGGTAGGATCATACATGTCACACCGGCACGACGAGCCTGTAAGATATTTGAGGAGTTTTAGAGAAGTTTAAATATTCTCACGGACAAGTTCCTGTATGCTGGTACATTTTACTACTTAGGTTCAACATCATAATTATGATTATTCATCATTTTACGTTGGCTTATGGAACACCTTAGGAAAGAGCACTATAATCTCCACAAACTTATTCTGCTTATTTGATTACTGAGTGGTTCTTTAATTGAATCTGTGATGCCTTAAGTCAACATTGCATAGGTAAGAAAATAAACAACTTTAAATATATACAACTACAATTGTCAATGTCTTGTTTGCAAAATGAATGCAAGCGTTCACTTTTAAACTCATGGGGATGAATCCCAAATCTTTTCTCTTTCCATGTTATTTTTTTGCGTTAGTTATGGTTGGGGTGGTGTTCCTCGTTTCTCTTCAGTGTTGGCCTGTGGACCCTCTTGAGACTAAATTGATTAATAAAGGAAATAATTCTAGTTGATTTGCCCAAAGACACATGATTGATGATACTTACAGCAATAGTCTTCTCCTTGATGCCCCCTACTGGCAGAATCTTCCCTGTCAGGGACAGTTCTCCTGTCATCGCGACATTCTGGCGCACTGATTGGTTTGTTGCAAGGGACAACAATGCTGTGACAATAGTGCAACCAGCGCTTGGTCCATCTTTAGGAGTTGCCCCCTGGAACCAGAATAATACATAGAATCAGTGATTACCTCATTGGTGTCTGCCGAACAAAACCCAACACTCAAATCAGAGACAAATTCAACAATCATGAACTTTTTCTAAATGTGTTAAAATGGTATATATATATACTTTAAAAAATGTTTTTGCATACCTCAGGAACATGCATGTGCAGATGAGAGTTGACCAGGAAGCTGTTCTGGGGATCCTGGGTCATCAGGAAGGATCTTGCAAAGGTTGCTGCAATCTTAGCACTTTCCTTCATCACGTCACCTAACTGCCCTGCAGAGGTACAAGAAGCAATGCTTAGTTGAAAAATATGAAATGAATTAAAAATAAAAATGAAAGTCATGAGCAAAATACAAAAAATAGTAATATGTAATAAAAACAAACGTACTGACCTGTGAGCTCAAGAGAGCCCTCCCCTTCTTTGGACGCCGGTTCACGAGGACGACGCAACGACGTCTCTATAAATAATGTTGAACCACCTGGACAGAACCAGTCAGATAGCTAGTTAGCCACAACCATATTTATTGACACCTACTCCCTCCTGAGTGCATGTTTCAGCTGGACTGTGCGTGTCGTGCATGCCTCACCCATGGCTGTCCAGGCCAGTCCCATGACCACGCCGGGGGGAGTGATGTCATACATGCGGTCGACTGTGAACAGTGGTTTGCCAACATAGTCGTGCAGATTGTCTGGCGTGATAGTGACCGCAGTTTCTTGACCACCAACAATTTGGAATGCAACCTTGCGAAACACCTGGGAACAGAAACGGGAATATGTCGATTACAAAATGGCGACGTATATATTTTATTACCTCAAATTACTTATTACTTATAAACAAACGCACATCACACATATACACTAGTAGGGTCAATCTGTGATCGCAAAGATTGGAACCTGAACGAAACAATTAAGTGGATTGTTATACTTCAATCCATTCAATATTATTCCATTATTACGCTATGATTAGAGGCATCATAAATAGAATACAGATAAAATCAATCAATTATTCAATCAATGAATGTATTCATTAATATTAAAACTAGGAAAGTTGTCTTTTATAGGCAAGTTTCAAGCATGTTCTGCTTCTCCTAGAGTGGACATGTTTATAATCTCTAACAAGACTCATAGCATGTTTAAGTGTTACCTTCTCCACTTGTTTCTGCAGGTTCCTCACACCAGACTCTCTGCAGTACTGTTTGATCAGCAGACTGAGTGCTTCTGGCGATATGGCGCCACTCTCCTGAGTCAAGCCAGTTAGTGTACGCAGCTGGGGGACCAGGTAACGCTGTACAACATTGGAAATAAGGGGTAAGAAGAGGAGGAACAAAGGGATTACAAATTCTAATATGCTTACAATTTGCTTGAATAATATGCATCTTTTTTTTTATACCCTAATTCTACCCAGCATTATTATATTTTAGCCACACTAAAAATCCTAAATATAGCTTTAAGCATAGCATTGCTTTCATATTTTCACATGGGGTTAAAGTTTGTCACCACTCTTAAATCGTCACTTAAAATTAACTCAGCAGCAGAGTTTGGATCACAATGCTTGTAGTGGACAGAATTCAATTAATTCAGGGTCAAGTCATAACTGTTCATCATCAGGAAAATATATAACAATGAGGGGTACAGCCTCTATCAAAGGAAAATTAATTAATTGGACTGTATCCAATATATATATATATATGTATATTGCTACCTCAGCGATAGCCAGTTTCTCTTCGGCAACATATCCGGACACGTTTATCATCTCCATCCTGTCCCTGAGAGGCTCTGGAATGGTATCAATGATGTTTGCTGTGCAGATGAACAGCACCTGATGGGAGCACACAGAGCAACAAGAGGAGGGTACACATTATAGGGCTACTCCAGACCTGATCTATATATCCTTATAACTATAAAGTAGTTGCAAGTGCGTGGAGCATACAACTGTAGACTTCTGTCATTCGTCTGATTGCTTACTTTCTGCATATTAATGTTAATGTTATTAATATACTGAAACTGAATGTACAGAACACTTTGTAATGTATTGCATTACCCATCTACATTTCTTGTGCAATGCTTATGTCTATTTCAGAGTTTCTTTTTGTGTGACCTAAGCTTATTCTAAAAATGAAACACTGTAAGATTAACCTATTTGCTCAGCTGCAGTAAAATAAATTGTGTGCCGATTCTCTCTGTCCAGATATCCCATTCCAGTCGTAAGGTTTGTAGATAGCAGCCACACAGTGTGTAATTCACTCTTATGAGTTGGGGTTAAATGGACTCAATCACCTTTGACAGGTCCACAGGTACATCCAGATAATGGTCAAGAAAGTTTGCATTCTGCTCAGGGTCCAGAAGCTCCAGCAAGGCTGAAGATGGGTCACCCTGGTAACCCCGACCCATCTTATCTACCTAGATGAACAGACAAATTAAAGTAACATCAGCATCACCAACAAGATACACCACTCACATGGTCCCATTTTTCAATTACCAATAATTGATACAATTTCACATCTTTTACTGTGTTGCATGTAAAATCCTGACCTCATCTATAAGCACCAGCGGGTTCTCAGTCTTGGTTTTCTTCAGGCACTGGATGATCTTTCCTGGCATTGCTCCAACATAAGTCCGTCTGAAAATAGCAATGAGCATGCACACAGGCACGTCCAAGTTAAATGTAAAGGATGACGCATTATATATCCTCTTAATGTTGACAGACCAAAAACCTGGCCTCACCAATTTAAAGACACCTTGAAATCTGTTGGAGTACATTTGATACATTTCATAAAATGAAATAAATAAATTCACTCATAACATAAATTATGGGTCTGCTAGTGTTCTGTACCACAGCATGGGTAGTAGACTTATCAATATTTTACTACCCATGCCCTGGTATATACAAGTAGCAGACCCATAATTAGAGTTATGAGCGACACATGCGTTTGTCCTATGATCACACCTCTGTGGAAAGGGTCTTTACAGAAGTGAATATGGCCTTGCCTTGTTACCTGTGGCCTTTAATCTCAGCAACGTCAGTCATGCCACCGACACTGAAACGGAAATACTCTCTGTTGAGGGCTCGAGCAATGGAGCGGGCAATGGAGGTCTTCCCTACTCCTGGAGGGCCATAGAAGCATAAGATCTTGCCCTGGGTAGTCCCACGGAGCTGGCTGACCTGCTATGAACTCCTACCAGCCACATGTACAAGTGGGGTGAGCGAGAAAGAGATGAAGAGAAAGAGAGAAAGTAAGAAAACGCAATATGAAAAACATTGAATCATATATATATATATATATTCCATTTTAGGTTAAACATGTATGTTTCCATGCAGAGGGAAAGGCGGAGGGGGGGGGGGGGGGGGGGGGGGGGGGGGGGTTTGGTCGGGTTACATAACCAGGCTTCAGTGTTGACATGACAGTTGGGAAACCTGTTTACATTGGTAACCAGGTTACAAATAGCTTTCCGGTGTGCATGTAAACGCAATGAACGATAATAAACATTTTAAAAAACGTTTGTTAACTGTGGTTAACAGATAGCGATGCATGCGATTTCTAACCAATATGCGTTTTTTGACATCATCCATCCCATAGTGGTCCTCTTCCAGAACTTCCTTGGCCCGATCCAGTGTTAGATTCTCCTCGCTGTTGGTACCCCAGGGCATGTTGGTCAGCCAGTCCAGATAGTTACGAGTTACACTGGAACACAAACACACAAAATTAGTTTTGTCACTGCGTAATATTTCACCAGACAGTGTTATAACCCTGTAGTTAAAATTGATAACGTGCAGTTAAAAGACTAAATGGCACAGAATCAAATTTAAGATTGCCTGGATTTTGAGCACACAGACAAGGCACTCTTGTTACCGAAATAATATTAACCACAACAATTGCTATATTTGAAAGGGTGGACTTGGCCTACAATAGGAATCTAGATCTCCTTTAAATCTGTGATTTAAAGGAGATTTATGGGGGGATAGTGTCGTATATATATATTGCTGATAGGCACATTCCAAGAATATACTTTACTTAAATTCTGAAGAGTGGTTGTCTAGTAGTCCTAGTTTGTTGAGTTCTTCATCAATGACAGTCATGATGTGTTGAGGGACAATTCGGTCTTTAAGTCTCTCCCTGAACTTCTCCTCAATGGCATCCTTATCCTCCTTCTCTAAACCCAGCTCCTGAAAAGCATAATTCATTTGTCAAACATATTACAACACATTCGACACATTCATTTGAGACAGTATCGTAACCTTTCATTGGGTGTAGCCACGTAGGAGCATGGCTTCATTGGGTGTAGCCATGCTCCTACGTAGGAGTAGGAGCATGCTACTTTTACTTTTAACAGCATGTGGAATGTATATAATGTAGAGTCACGCTCACATTTGTCACATTTTGATTGCTTGATAACATACACAGATGTTGAACACAAGTCCCCTATTCTGCCCTCTCACAAACCTTCTTAATAATCTTGAGCTGCTCCTGTAACAGATACTTTCTGTGTGTTTGTTTGATCTTCTCTTCTACCTAAAACATGAAAAAAGAATGGTTGTGCACATTATAACTAATATGAACAGGTCATAACAACAATATATGAAGACACCTTCACAAACAGATCATAACAACAATATATGAAGATAACAATGTATAGCAATAACTGATTTCTGTGCATGCTGACCTCTCTCCCCAGCCGCTGTTGCAGTTTACTGAGCTCGTATTCCTTCTTCAGCAAAGACAGAGCCTTGTACAACCGCTTAGGAATCTGCAAATAAGGACATCAAATCAACAACATTGTTGTATGTGTATGTTTGAAGGGTATAGGGAAAGTTTTTGTTTAAGCTAAGTTTATAGCCAAAGTTTATTAAACTTAAAGTCTAAACTTGGATAATAAGTCATGGACAGAGGCATTTTAAAATAGTAGTGGAATGAATTGGAGGGATAATGAAATAGCATAAGTTCAATGTTCTGTGGGCTTTTGTATTTTACATTAGTCTCCTCCAGAATATCCTGAAGTTCACTTGACTCCGCTCCTGTCAGAGCTGCACCCATGTCACTGAGGTAGATGGGGTTGTCGACCACTCTCTGGCCCGCTTGCATCATCTGGAGGACCGACTCCCTAAAAGAGAATCACAAGTGAAGTAACATAAGTACCCTGGAGACACATAACAGCATACATGCTACGCACACGCGTTCATTTGGTTGTAGCAAAGCCATTTTGGCTCCAAGACAGATAACCATCATAGCATGTTTTTGCATCACCTTTATCCTCTGAATGCTATCTGTTGATTAAAGTTTAACCCCTTGTCCCGTCTGACCTTTTCCAAATTTCATAGATGCTTTCAGGACAGAACTACTTACAAGTTTTTATTGTGTGATTAATCATGTGATTTTATTATTTCTATGATGCCTGTACTTGCCAGAACTCATGTCATATGACAAATATGTCCAAATTGCAAGAATTTCAGATTTAAAAAATGCATTGATGGAAATTGCTTGGCTGTTTGACCGAACAAACTCACCTATACAGAGGGTTTAGAGCGATGATGTCACGGATGGTCTTCACTATTTCTGCTGTCAATGCCTAGTGGAAAGGACAGGCAGAAACTCGTCTGTACAGAAATTATCCAACCTGGAAATATGAGAAATTCCACTCAACAACAGTGTATGCCTATAAACATACCTTGACCTCCTCTGTGACGGTGAACTGGTCGTGATTAATGTTCTCCACCTCCACCATGAGGATGTCTGACGAGGACACAGCCTCTACAACTGGGGTCAGGTCTGCATTAAATATCTAAGAGAGAATAAACAACCCGCAGAAAAAATACATTATTAAATGTATTTTAAGGAGGGATGGAACTGCCAGCCAGGACCACAAGGCATGGTGCTGGGGAGGATCAACCGAGTTGTGTATGAGTACCATCATTAGTTTATAGAGATGTATTTTTTGGTCTAAAATAATTCAACAATCTTATTGAGATCATTTAAGAAATTAAGTGTAAACACAGTATTGGCATTGCTTGGACAATCCTGAAAGGACAATACTGAATTGTCTCCACTCAAAACAGCGTTGTTAAGTAACCTTGTTCTTGTCCATCTGATCGACAGATTACCTTGTTTTCACACACACAATTTTATGTTACGACTAATGTTGGGGCCATAAACATTGAAAGTATTATACTCCACTCTACTGTATAGGTTCAGAAAAAACAATCCCTTTCTTCTGCAATGCTTTCCCTTTTGGACTCTCCAGTGGTCCACTGAGAAGAGTGATGCCCTTCCACTCAACCTGTATCTCTTAACCATATATTTAAACACAAGGTGATCCATCTCTCTCATGGTGTAAATACCTGAAGTACTGTATGAAATCTCTTCCCACAAACCTTAGCCTCCAGAGGTTCTGCAACGGCACTAGCAGAGTCCTTGCGATTCCGTTTTGGTTTGCGTTTCTGTGTGGTTCTGGGTTGTGAGTCGCTGTCCGCCTCCAACTCTGACGATGGAAATGTCACAGGCTCCTCGGGTTCCAGGTCTAGCTGTCGTGTGATACGGATCCTGCCAGAACAGAGTGTGAGGAAAAAGACTGAAAATCATGGTAATGGTAATAATTACAGTTGAAATATCCAAATAGTAACTAACTCAGCCGTTTTTTATGCCAGCATTAGACAGAGGATTTCAAGTGGCCGGTCGTAAAGGATCCGGTGCCATAGTGGTACTGGGTTTTGGTACCCAACCCTAATCAGACAGATCTGGCTGAAGAAACTTCTACGACACAGGAAGACCAAATCTTCTACCATTTGGTTTCTTATGAAATTATCATAGAAAACATTGAGATGTGTTATTATTGTGTGTGTAACCATTATGTTGTGAAGTAGATGGATTCACAAGTCAGTTAACTTAACAGTTAATGTACATGGTGACCTTGGCTGGGACCTTGGGACCCAACCAAGGTCACACCTAGCAAAGCAACGGCTAACTTTTGGACGAAGGCTGAACTTGAAACCATTGAACCCACACTGCAAGCTGCTCGACATGAGGAGGGCCGCCTAGTGGTGGATAGTTGATTGACGACCCATAACTTTTTGGCAATTATTTATCGACATATCGGCATTATCCAACGTTTACGTTATCCAGCTCTTGTCATTTATTTACAATATAGTTGTACCAAAAAAAGAAAACATTAATTGTCAGTATACCTTTTTGTGCTGATGGCAACGATATCATTACATAATAGTTTCAGATAACATTTAGTTATCTTACCTGCGATGTCCCATAACGATCATTCTCAATTTGTCGCCCAGGTCCTGCATCTCATGAATCTGAACAAATGTCCCGGTAGAGTATATAGCGTCGAGAGAATCCACCACATCCGACTGATTACTGGAAAGAAACAGACACAGACATTCGGTGGGATAGCAAAAATAAAATAGAGGCTCAGTGTCAACTGACAATTGAGCCTCTATTTAAAAATAAAACAAAGTAGCAGGTGGTTTTAGGCCGTGATTTCCTAGTTTGCTTATTTAAGTCTCATCAAGTCAGCAACTGTTCACATCCTTTCTGAGCAGTTGGTCTAACCAATCACAGCTGTAAGGAAGGCCTGTCCAATGATTATAGTTGATATAAATTACTTAATCAATTAATCAACTGTAATTACATCAACTAATCGTATACACGTAACAACAGAACACCAGAGCCTTACTTATCGTCTCTCTTGAGGAAGACTCCCACATACGGCTGCGCCAGCCGCACCTTCCTCTTCAACAGCTCCATCAGCGCAGCGTTCTTCACCTAACGGGAGACAGCGGTTACATACACACATGTATGTAATGTTACATACATACATGTATGTAACATTACATACATGTATTACATACATGTATGTAACATTATATACATACATGTATGTAACATTACATACATACATGTATGTATGTAACATTACATACATGTATGTATGTAACATTACATACACACATGTATGTAATGTTACATACATACATGTATGTAACATTACATACATGTATTACATACATGTATGTAACATTACATACATACATGTATGTAATGTTACATACATACATGTATGTAATGTTACATACATACATGTATGTAACATTACATACATGTATGTAATGTTACATACATGTATGTATGTAATGTTACATACATGTATTACATACATGTATGTAACATTATATACATACATGTATGTAACATTACATACATACATGTATGTAATGTTACATACATACATGTATGTAATGTTACATACATACATGTATGTAACATTACATACATGTATGTAATGTTACATACATGTATGTATGTAATGTTACATACATACATGTATGCAGATGTGTGTGTGCACTGAGGCGTTTCTTTTATTTTATTTGCAAATACAGTCTTCAGTCGCCGTCTGGGCGGCTTCTTGTCTACACAATCAAACACGTCATATGTGTTATTAATATGTTATTAATATGTGTTATTAATATGATCTCTATGAACACAGGTCGTTACCACCGCGTTAACTACACTGCTTTCTTTCACCACTTTTCCAATGTCGGATCGGAACTTTTTAACCAATTCAACCATTTAATCGTTAACGTTCCGGGTTCGAGTCCCACTCCAATTTCGTTCAACACTGATGACGACGCGACACACCGGCCGTGACGCAGTAAAGCAGTGCTGGCCTGGGTCTGGGGGTTAGTAGTACCATGTTGTGTTACACATGGAGGGGTGGAGCAGTACCACGACACCACCACCACCACCACCAGCATGACACCACCACCTCCACCTCCACCACCACCACCACCACCGGGTGACAGGTGGAGCAGCAGCACCACCACCACCACCGGGTGACAGGTGGAGCAGCAGCACCACCACCACCACCGCCATGACGACACCACCACCACCACCACCACCACCACCATGACACCTCCACCACCATGACACCTCCACCACCATGACCACCACCACCTCCACCACCACCATGACACCACTACCACCTCCACCACCATGACACCACCATGACACCTCCACCACCATGACACCTCCACCACCATGACCACCACCACCTCCACCACCACCATGACACCACTACCACCTCCACCACCATGACACCACCATGACGACACCACCACGACACCACCACCACCATGACGACACCACCATGACACCACCACCACCTCCACCACCATGACACCACCACCACCATGACACCACCATGACACCACCACCACCATGACGACACCACCATGACACCTCCACCACCACGACACCACCTCCAGCGGGTGCCAGGAGGGGTGTAGCAGCACCATGACCCCGTACCTCTATGATCTTGATGAACCTCGGGAAGACGGGGTTCCTGCTGACGGCGATCAGCGGCACGTTGGGGAACACGTCCGGCACCATCATGGGGGTGAGCGCCGTCACCTGCGGCTCTCCGTAGGGCGCGCCGCCGCCGCCGCCGTCCCCCGCGCCCTCCTCCCCGCCGGACCCGGAGCTCTCCCCGCCGCCGTCCCCGGAGAAGGACGCGCTGCCCCGGTTCCCGTAGGCCCGGTTCGGGACCACGCCGACCCCGACCGGGTCTCCGCGGGGCCACGCGTCCCAGCAGGGACCCCCGCAGACCCGCGCCCGGCGGCCCGGTCCCGTCAACCCCCTGGTGACCCGAACGGACCCGAACCGGTCGCGGAGCAACGCGTTCCTGGACCCGGACCCGGGTACAGACCCGGACCCGATCACGGCACTCCTGCCCACGACCCCGTACGTCGCCGTGGAGTGGGTCAGCCTGGACAGCGCGGTGAAGGGTCGGTACATGCCGGTCCAGGTCCTGTACGAACCCAGCATCCTCATGCACGTCGCCATGTTGCAAACGGTTGCGTTAGAGACGGTGCTGTTTGCGGCTGCGCGTCGCGCGGTGGTGACGCGGCGAGCGATTTCCGGCAGGGTTTGATGACGTAAGTAATTAAAGCCACCGCTTGGATGTAACCAAAACAACAACAATAAGTAACACATAATCGTTATGGGTCAGCAGCATGTTCACTGCTGTACATGGGAAGGTTTAAAACCATGTTTCATCCACTTTACCGCCAACTTTACTCACTTCTGTTTGTCTTTGTTGTAAACTTTGCAAGGATAAAAGTAGAACAACAATAAACAACAGTAGAACAACAATAGATTGTACTGATCTATTGTGATCTACTGATCTATTGTAAATTGTTATTCGAATTATACTCCAGATTCAGTAAGAAGTATTATGTAAATGTGCCCTCCTTTTTTTTTCCTTTTTCTTTATTGCCATTTCTCTCTATCACACACACACACACACACACTCTCTCTCTCTCTCTCTCTCTCTCTCTCTCTCTCTCTCTCTCTCTCTCTCTCCGTTTTGATCAACGACATGATATTATGTTAAAGGGATTTAATGCATGATCCGTTTCAGTGTGCTCTGTCAGCTAGGCTCATCAGTTCACACAGAGTTGGCAACAATACAAATAAATGAGTGTATTTCTCTTCAATGGGGAAGGGGAGTTTGAAACATGAGAACACAAAGTCCCAAACCCGTCTGTCTAATATCTATCTATGTCGTGGCATTGCCTTGGGTTTGTGTTAATTGCCCATACAGGTCAGCCATGCGGCCTCCATCTGTACGTGACAGACGCTGTCCGTGGTGCTTAACTGAAGGTCGTACATCTCAGTCCGACGTCCTCTGGTTTGATTTACTTATTTTTTGTTATTACCTATCCAAATATTTAATGATACATATAGGCCAACTGCAACATGGTGGCAGCCGGTAGCCATTGGTCCATCGAGCTGCTCGTCCCGCCCTTCTACTCAGGACCAGGACCAATCTTGGCCCAAATGGTTAGGGTCTTCCTCAGGCTCCTGGTCCTCCCCATCCCTGGGCCCACGTCCCTTGTGAATTAGCATGCAGATGTCAGTAAATATACAGTGGCTGCTGTGAGTTTAACGTTTTCATCTTCTTCATTTCTAGTTCATGTTATTCAGAATTGTACCACGTGGGCCTAGTGGGCTTTTAAGTTCTTACATGATGTTAATAAATGCAAAGTGTGTCTTTAAACAATTTAATGAATAAATGACTTCTTTACCAATGTTACTTATCAGATTAATTAAATTAATTTATTACAAGAGATTACAAAATAGTCAGAAAAAACATCTGAAAAGCCATCAGCTTTAGTGCAAACTTTGCACAATGTAAGTATTTGACAATATTTTCAATATAATTTCTATAAACCAAATCACCTTTTTATTATTACTACCACATATTTTACCATGTGGTCTGATTGCATTGATTTAGTCTGATTCACATGACTATTAAAAGTAGCAAACTCATGTCAGGGGCCCCTTTTCAAGGAACACATTGAATTCCAGGCGACTGCAATTTTGTCCTAAGCCATCCATCTTTTAACCCTAATGCATTGCGATGACAATGTGTGGTGGACCAATAGTGAACCTACTACATGTTTGGTAACCTGTGGAGATTCAAACCCAGATCATGACAGACACTGTCCATGTACAGAGAGTTTGCTTAAACGCTGGTATACACCATTATTTATGCACCTCTACCTAAACAGTAGTGCCAAACTCCATGTCATCCATTTCCTTATTATCTGCATCATGCTCACTCAGAGAGAAATCTTTGTGATTTGAGATAACGTTGCTGTAATCTGTAGTCCCCTCTGCTTGCATAGAAATGCACCTTGATTCTAAACAAAGTGGGAATTTCCTTCTTTCGTCTCCTCTTGTGTCCTCTTCTCCCCCCGTGTCCGTGGTTGCTCCGACGCCCGCGTTCAACTCGCTGTTCAACCCGGCCGCCCTCGCCACAGGGTCCATCCTCTCAGCCTCGGCCATCAGGGAGAGCATGCTGTCCAGAGTCGGCCGGCTCTCGCAGATGCTGTCCAGGAGGTGACAGCGGTGCTGTAGCTGGACCACCAGGAGATCCCTCTGTTTTAAGGTCTGTTGGTAGTGTTGGATGGTTTCTTCACTTTTGCAGAGTTTTTTGTAGAGAAAAGTGATTTCCCTGCAAGAGAAGAGAGGGGGTGAATTGCGCTCACGTCATCATTACAAGAAGAGGATTGATCACACACTAGACAACTATGCATCTATTTCGGTGCATAACAGTACATGCAACTACACTTAATAACACTTTAATAACAGACCATTTCTGCTTAACTGCGTATCATCCTGCAAAACCACTTCCGTCCTCACCTGTCCTTGGTCTCCGTGATCTCCCGGGTCGCGGCTCTCACCTGCTCATCCTTGCGGATGAGGCTCTCCGCCTGCTCCCTCACGGTGCCCTCCGCGGCGCGCAGCCGGGCCTCTAGCTCCGCCACGCGGCGGTGCAGCGCCGCCAGGTGGGCATTGGCCTCTCTGATCTGCACCGAGGACGGCGAGGAGGACATGTCCGCCTCCGCATCAAGCCTGGCCCGGACGTCAACAAAGTGAGCGCGAATGAAACGTTTCAATGGGGCCAGACGTGGTGTCAACCGCTCTGCAATGGTTACCTATGGCCCGGATCTGTGGTTCGCTTCAAGGATGATGCTGAGGCTTTTTTCTTTTTTACGGAAGTCCCCAAAAGTTCCCAAACTAGGCAACACGGCGGGTATTAACCACGACCGAGCCACCGGTACCGTGGCGTCGCTTAATTGGGTCCCACGTGACCGTCAATTAAGACTCTAGTCTCCGCATCCATCAATCAGTCGCGGCATACGGAGGATCAAAAATATATATGATGAATGTCGTTCGAGAAAAAAAACTAGACTAAACTATTTTTTTACAACAGCGATCTAATTTGTAAGCGAGTTTAACATTTCACCTGACGATATCCACGTATTCACGCTGTCCGACTGGTCGCTAAACCCGGACCACAGTACCGTCGGTCCGTCCAGGATCAGGTCTGCTGGTCGTCCAGGCAACCTGTGGACCAAACCGGAAGCGCTCACCGGTTTTTTAAACAACAAAAAACATAAATAAAATAATAATAATACAATAAAAATAACGCGAACAATATATGCATGCGTTATTTTTGTTATTATTCATTATTATTGCAATGATAATCGCTATTATTACTTTAATTTTATTTTTAATAATAACAATACTGTGACATTTGAAATGTCATCTGATTTCATCTGAATATATACAAAACTGCTGTTTTTTTGTTGTTGTTATGCAGTTAAATTTAACATTTATTTAGCTTCCTTCAAAGTGTGTCGGGAAAGGTTGTTATAAAAGTGGTCGTCAGCGGATGTATACGGAGTCTTTGTCAATAAAGTTGTACGCGTGACTCGTTGTTCTCGCGACATTTCAGTCGTCGCAAGTGAGTGTCCTTCATAATTTTCCAAGATGGGCTACTGGGACCTGGAAGAGGGCAAGGACTGCATTGGGAAGACATGGGTGACCACCAAGCTGGGCACGGCTCTGGGTGAATATCAGCAGCACACTTTGAACACAACACCTTAGCAGCGATGCTATTCTCATTCTCATTCACCTAGCGCTGTGGGGCTAACAGGCTAGCTAGCGACGCTAGCAAAAGCAGCTACTTGCGAGGCTGCTTCTGCAACAGCGTTTCATTTCCCACAAAAACTTGAGATAATCATCATAATATCAAAATGACATGTCGGTGTCGGGACCAGCAGCCTTTGAATATGAAAACCAAACCGTAACACCTTACTGTAGGAGACTTGAAGAGATGTAGTGGTCAACAACACTTCATTTGGATACAGGATTTCACACATCCTGCTAATAGGACTCATTTCCGTTGCCATACGTATATAGTAAAAACCAAATGACACATGCATATGTATGTATGCATGCACAAAAGTGTAGTTTTGAGCCAGTGTTGTTGTCTGTTTCAGGGCTGGTGGGCTCTGCGTACCACATCGTGGCCTTCCAGCCAGACTCTGCAGTGGCGGCCCTCCAGAGGGCCACCAATGGGACCGTTACCATGGGTACGTCACGTGTGTCCTGCACAGCCCAGCATCCCAGCTCACCTGAGATGCTGGTACACATGGTGCTGCTTTGCAAAGAGCAGAAGATGGTACCATAGACAAACCGTTGGGTAAAGAGCAGAGGGCAAACCGAGCCTAATCCAGACAACATTTACATTTAGGGCATTTAGCAGACGCTTTTGTCCAAAGCGACTTACAATAAGTACATTTGTTAGGAGAAAGTGCAACACTAAACCGCTATCAGTAGAGTAAGGATTGCACAAGAACGAGTTTCAAGCACACCCAATTGCTAAGTTAACCGATTGCTATTATACAAAGGAGATGAGTGCGAAAATACTAAGCGCAGAATATCAAAGTAAGAGCCAGATAATACTACTACTACTACTTCTACTTTTCAGCTCAGAATTTGTCACCATAAACAAAAGGGCTCAACAACGTCTACTAGAATAAGTGTGTCCATAACTAGGGGTGGCCGTTATACTGGATTCCATTTAGAAATTCATCCTAACCAGTAACTCTGGCCTTGTAACCCAGTCAACTAGAGACTGCCAATTGGAGTCTGTATGGGAGTGTGTGTGGGTGAGTTAGAAGGGAGTCGGGTTGTGAAGGGCTTTGTAGGTGATGAGAAGTAGTGTAGCCGTTGCTTAATGGGGAGCCAATTGAGCTTTTGAACGACCTCTTTGAAAGGGCCATAATGCATGCTATTGCAATCATGAGGTGAGTTGTGGATGTGAGGGGAGGTAAGCACAGGAGAGCAACTGTTTGTTGAGGGAGAAACTGAGTGGATTCGGTGAGGGTATTTGTCAATAAAGTTGTACTGATGTGTCTGGAATAATGCGTCCAGTGTTTTATTTCAGGCCGTTTTGATGGTGGGTAGTGGGAAGCAGCAGTGCTTGATTGGGTTATATGTAGATCTGGCTGGATGTCATCAGCATGAGCAGTGGACATTGAGGCTGTAGAGGATGAGCATGAAGAGGATGAATGGCAGAGGTCTAGGCGAGACCCTCGGCACAGTTGGAGGGTCATTCAATAGTGTTGCAAGGTTTACCACAGCTTTTTCAATCCAGTAACATTTGAACATGTTCATTAATCATGTCATGTTTGTTTTCGTACTTTAGCTATGTGCAGCAAGTAACTGAACAAAGCCCAAGGAGCTGTCTAAAATATATTTTGTGAAATACTGTTCCATTAGTAATAAAAACTTGACCCGCAGGATTATAAAGTTGTTAGTGATGTAATTTTACAGCACTGTAACATTTCCCTTTTTTCATTTAAAAAAATAATAATCTTATGATACTTGATTTTTCCATGAATTTACAACCAGTGTGGCTATTCCAGTTGGCATGAAGGGTACGAGTTGTATGACACTTCCTAGCTTTGATGGCACATGAAATGTGATCTTACTTTGCTTGTATGTATTTATCTCCCATTTCTACATGTCATTATTCATTACAGCTGCTCTGGGAGCAATCTTTGGTATGACGACATGCCTCAGTGCTCAAGCCCGTGATTCTCCAGACGACCCCTTGAATTACTTCATTGGAGGCTGTGCCTCCGGTGCGTTCCTTGGAGCCAGGAGTAAGTATTCACACAGTAGAAGGGAAGATAATAATACTGTACTGAAACCCATGTCATGTAATGGTGTAATGTAGTGACAACAAGCATCATAAACCTTCTCATCCCAGGAGCCAATTGTCATCTTTTAGGACAGCCTCTTAGTAGACTCACAAGTCGGTCTCTAAACGCTTCACTCAACTAGAGAATGAAGATAATCTTCCAGGTTTCATTTCTAAAACTGGATGGAAACAGTTTAAAAAAACCCTGCATTGCAGAACCAATCAAAAGTAGGGTGACCCTTCATATTGGGGTGGTGACATGCAGAATTTGTGTGTGCTTGTAAACGCTGACATACCAGCAACATGTGATCACATGAATTGTTATAATTAATTACAATTATAATTAACATTGCTCGGGACATCCATTTTTAAAGTTTTAAAATGCTCTCTCCATGTTACAAAGTGATTTGCTATATCTCCAATTTGTTTCACTATGGAGGAGAAAGTGGGAGAGCATAATTTCCGGTAAGGCATAATTTCTGGTAAACAGTAAGGGGCATAGGTTTGTTAGCGGCCGTTCTGCCTGCCGTTAAACTTGCATTTAGAAATTCCTAGACGATTGACAGGCGGCGAGATCTCCGATCGTCTGGTATCGCGAGACTAACCTCTAAGCAACTTTTTTTAGAGGTTTATACAGAAGGAAAAGGCAAGAAAGAGTGGAAGGATCTGTATAAGTGTATTTGTTGTGTTTTGACCTGTGTGCATGTCTCTGTTCCAGCACACAGTATAATGACGGGGACATCAGCCTGTCTTGGTCTGGGACTAGTGGCTTTCTTTACCAAGGTTGGAAAGGTGGAGGGCTGGAAGCTTTCTACAGAACCAAAAGTCTGAAAAGGATGTGTAAGGAGAAATGTAAATTGTATAAAATTAAATTAAAATGTTTTAGGAAATATCAAAACAAATGTGTTGTCCCTTTTTTCAATGTGGAAATCTGTTTTTATGGTGTTGAATGTGTTATGTTTCATATCGAAAATGGCATGTATCATTTTAAAATGTTCTGTGCATGGCTGGTAATTCTGTTCACAATTTGTTTAAGCATCTTAAAAGGCCTCTTAAGAGGCAGGATCTATCATGCAACATGCAAGCATCTCCTCTACAGCATGCTGCAGATTCCATGCAAGAACATACACAAGTTAATCTCAGTCGATCATTGCATAAGATATTGTGGTTTATTCTTTAGTCATGTTACACTGTTTAATGTAATTCATTTGTACACATTCCAGACATCCAATACTTGCATGTCCTTCGCAAAGATTGCAGGACGCTGTTAACAGAATACTTTGATACGTCTCTAACTTCCACACACCAACTCTTGCCTTTTGGTAACTTTAGCCAGGGGAACAATCCAAATCATTTGGATGTGAAGTCATGTTCCTTTCATAAAGCTTTACCAATCCCTGCTCTTTATTTCAGTGTTTTTCTCCTTCTGTTCATCTCACTTTCCATCCTCCTTGATTCTAATCTCTGTAACAAGACATTCTAGTGTAGCAACAATCAACTTGCATTTCTCCTCAGCACAATCCATAACCGTATTTCTATCCTCCTGTCAGTGGTGGTTATAATGATAAATGTAGCTACAGATGACCTGCAGAACACAAAGGCTAACGCAGCAGAATCCAGCCTAGGTACAAAATGAGATACAAAGCAGTTACGACTTGTTTGATCGTTAATATCAAAAAAATAAAATGTATCTTTGGACTGCTGGCTGGCAACACACCTTGAATTGGTTTAGGTACTCATCTTTCTCTTATCTGGTGGGATAATGGTGTTAATTCATCACCCATAACATAGTGGCTAAGGCAACCATCAACACTCCAATAACCATTTCTCTGCAATTTTTTTTAAAAATAAAGCAAAACAAGTAAACCAACATAACAATAAATCTTGTTCAACAGGCCCGTATGCTGCACAAACAAAATCATAACAAAAACATTAAAGAAAACGAGCATCAATGAAAGTTAACATAGTCCTTGGCATTAATAATACAAATATTACCTCATGTAGAAAACAATGATCTGTGACAGGGTTTGAAAGACTTTAAAGTTGGCTGATAATCTAACTAATAATTTCATGCAACAAAGAAACAAAAAAGTGTATTCCATTCAATGTGTTCACATCTTCCAGTTTAACTGGAATACTGCTTCATGTCCGCTGAATAATGTATGCTAGAAGAGTATTCTCTTGGGATTTTTATAACATACAATACAATATTGTATATTGTATTAAATTCTTCTACTTAAGGTTTTGTGTGAGTGGGTATTCGCCTGAATTAGCCCTGGCTGCAAGCTGGATGTTGAGGCAAGGCTTTATGTCAGAGGCAGTGCTGAACGTGTTTCCTTATTTCCTCACATCCACCATCTGGTTAATGTTAAGACAGGGAAGGGCAGAGGTGTCATCCAAACCCGCAAACACATTTGTTATAATTGATGTGTATCCCTTTGTAGTAGTATTACAGTAAATGCATAATTGCTAACCTTCAATAAGCTAAAAAAGAAAAACCATCACTGACTCGCCCTTAGAACCGCTCCCCTTAGAACAGCCATCTTGGAAGGCATAGCCTCCGATGGCCAGTTGGTATACTCAGAGGTGGTATCTTATTATTGGGTGGGCAGTGACAGCTGAAAGAGTGTGTGTGTGTGCGTGTGTGCGCGTGTGTGTGTGTGTGGAGGAGGGATTGACATGCCGTCCTGCCCCAGTGTCCAGCGTGCATCGAAGAGCTTCTCAATTTATGTTAGGGATGTGAAAGCAACTGAATGTGTCTTTGGAAATAAAAACTGTCATTGACAGACGGGGTTAAAAAAAAACAAAAAAACAACCTCTATAAAAATAACAAAATGAACTTGATAAGAGCTTGATAAATAATACATATACAATCTAATGTAGAGCAGTGTTTATGGCCTCTCAGTCTTGGGATCAGAGTAAAAAACACCAACGCCCCACTACGCCCGGACCGTCCGGTTCTAGCAAAGGGAAGGATCAGAGAACAGCTAACCTACTGGCTTATTAGTAGATTAGAAATCGGTTGGAAACATAATTTTTGGAAAAAATATATTGGCTAGTGCTCTACAGGCAGCATAGGCAAAACAAATCAATTTGTCTGATAATCCAATTTCACAACACGGTAATATTAATAATACACAGAATACTGTAGAAAGGAGTATAAAAAGAGCATAAAGTGTAGATTCAACAACACCACCATTTCTTGTTCACATGGCCTCATCAATACATCATTGTCTCTATAATCCCAGTAATATAGACGGGATCCATCATTTAAAACATCAGCAAAAAGATAACAAAAAAGGCCAGAAATGCAAACATGTAATACAAAAAAAAAATATATCAAGAAATGTGTTTTGTTACACTTGGGCGTCATGCAAAGCTTAAGAAACTCAATTCCCCCATGAGCCAATGAATCGCAGATGTAGGAATCTACTTCGTTTTCGTTTTTACCTATGTGGGTGTCAGATGTGTGTAGGTTTTTTTTTACTCATCTGCAAAATAAATAATAGAATAGGATTCTACAAATTTGATCTGTGAACTACTACAGATGCTACAAATAGGATTTACTACAAATACCGTTAAGGGTATGCGGGTGGTGTGGTGTGTGTTGGCCCACGTCTTGACGAGAACAACGGATGTATTTACGATGCGCTCTCCTCAACGCTTTCATGTCAACGAGAATAATGTGGTGCTGCCGAGTTCCCCTAGCATGATGATGAATCACTCCAAAACAGACTCTACTATTTAGGGTCGTACTTATTTGTTGTGAACACGGTGTGTGTGTGTGGTGTGGCGTGTGTGTGTGTGTAGTGTGGTATGTGCTCATATCGACACACATCTTTTAAAGCCAGGTGAGGAAAGGTTCAGTTTTGCTCAGCACAGACTCCACGTCGTTGAGGATGGGTATGATGTCGGATCCGTCCAGTGTTCCCAGGTCAACGTTGGTTCCTGGGAGGGAGTCCAAGAAGTCTGCAAAGCGCCCAGGCTGCCCACCGGGTGCACTCAGAGTCCCTTGGACCAGGGCTTCACCTGGAGCACGGCGGACGAGGTTTTCTATAAGTACATACATGTGTACAGGAAACAACAGCGTGCGTGTGTGTGTGTGTGTACACTTACCAGTGTCCATCTCCTCCATATTGTTGAGGAAGTCTTCAGGTGTAGTGGGGATACTGTAACAGCCTAATCCCAATCCACTGTCACTGCTCTGTTCCCTTGAGTGGTGAAAATGGCCACTGACATGAAAGAGAGAAATGCAAAAAGTCAGACTCTGGCGTGACTAGATACCAGTTACCAGCCGCTAGCACCAATATTATAGAGTTTGACTCTGTATCACCTACAGTAGTGATATGACTAACACAATAGAAAGCACCCACAGCGGACCAATTGGGCCTCTTCCAATGTGAACAACTGGTCAACAGTGAAAAGAGTATGAGGCAGGGAGAGTGAGGGCAAGGGCTGCATGCGATTGTTGCTGGGACATTTACAAATAAATCACTAAATGTGCGCAGGGTTGATCAGTGGCCAGACCTCCCGGTCCTTCAACTGCACCATATTAGGTTCACTACACTGTTGTTTTCTTTACGCAAGAAAAAACACCTTTGCCCCTCCACAGCCAAACAGATCTGACTAGCAAGTATATGTCAGCAGCAATATAACCAATTAATTAATCATATGGTTTAAATTTGAAGGTGAAAAAGCACCCTATATCAAGATGTCCTTGGAAAAAACTGTATGTACCCACCAGGTGCATTCCTAATTAAAAGTAATCCCTGTGTGAACAGGCCATTTATAATCAAACATATACAAATAATAGTATATAGTGAAGGGATAATTGCTATGGCAACAAATCTCAAACATCTATTTGTGTTAACTGTTATTCATCCCACTGTTTGCGTTGCAATGACTGATTATGGTCCAGTAGATTCATGTTTAGGACTTAGGGCCGTGGGTAGCTGTAGCTACCTGTTGAGAAAAGGGTCGGAGCCACTTGTGGGCATGTTGTTGTTGTTGTTCTGGCTTGCACCAGCAGAGGGCGGTGCTGAGGCCATACTGTCTGCTTCAGTAGGGAGCTGCTGACACAGCGCCACCTCCTAACAGAAAAGGGAGAGGTGAGGAGAGTGGGTAGAAGAAATGTGGAAAGAAGAAGACAAGTGTCATTGAAACTATTCCCCCC
>JAOPHQ010000036.1:147500-164869 GCA_030340625.1 Merluccius polli | reverse complement strand
TGTATTGGTTTATTCAGCTTGGCTAAATGTGCTGTTAATCTATGATGGTTGCATGACAGGCTGACTGCATTTAAAACTTACGTTATATCTCCTCCAAGTGTACTTCAGCGGTCACATGTCTGTGACTCGAAGCAACGCTGGCGGTATATGATTAAGTGTAAGCTGGTAGAACCGACTGTCGGCCGCTCATCTCGTCCAAACGGGTTCGGTTCTGGACGCCCGACACCTCCGCTGACAACTCAGAGCTCTGAAATGTAGTCGTGATCACCACTAATACTCTGGCTTCTGGTTGATCGAGGGACTGACTGGTCAGGTAAAATCACAGAAGCATTCGAAAAAACAGACAGGGAAGAAAGAGAATTCATTGTGTGTGCCTTTCTACAGATTCATTTAAACATCGACAATGATTGCAAACTTCATTTGGCATTTTTCTTTACTGTGTACGAACAGTATTGTCTGGCTGTGAATAAAGGTGTTTACACTGTTTAGTGGATGAAGATGTTTAGGAATATTGACTCTACTCTCCTACGCTGTCTAAACACACATCAACAAGTTACAGTTTGTGCACTGGGCTGCGATTTTCCACAGTAAAAGTTAATTCAGTTTATTTTGTATGCAACTATTTCATTGTTAAGTTCCTTTGCACTGTGGTGGCTCTGTAAACTGTTTATGTATACAAATTGAGTTCTCATAGGCACGAGTACAAATGCTGTTTTCTGTATCACTTATTTAAAAACCCATGAGAGATTTCTATCCACCGACGCTGGCTTTGTGAGTTTCTGCATATTGGTATTTCTAGGTCTTTTTTTGTTGTGGCATTTAGCCACAATTATGGTCTTGCATATAAAGAATGACTTGGAATTATGGGTAATAAGATATTGAATTGAACTCTCAAATTAAAATATCCAATTACAGAGTTGAATGCAAGGCCCTTTTCCGCTATCTTTATGAAGTGTCTGCTGAATTTACTGAGAAACAAAGAATCCATTCTGTGGTTTATCACTCACTGCACACATCTCCCACACTTTAAGACCTCGTATCCAACCAAGACCATACACACACACATACACACACACACACACACACCCACCCACACACACACACACACACACACACACTCACCACACACACATTCTCTCTCCTCTCTCATTCTCTCCCTCTCTCTCTCCTTCTCTCTCTCATTCTCTCATTCTCTCATTCTCTCTCTCTCTCTCTCTCTCTCTCTCTCTCTCTCTCTCTCTCTCTCTCTCTCCCTCTCCCTCTACTGGCATTAGATCAGTAGCGTGACAAGAATAGTTTAACATCGTGTATCAGAAATCTCAATCAGAGTAAGCAGAATAAGTGATTTTTTATTTGGAATGCTTGGTGTGTGTAAATCCTTTGAAAGAGGAGCCCTTGCTTGTTCTCTATTTCCTGTGCTACAATGAGGAAGATCTAAAACCAATGGAAAAGGAAGATAACAAAGTTTGACAACACTATATACCCCATTCACATTGTTGCCTTACTGCTGCCTTAATATAGTTTTCTTTTAGTGTGCTTTGAAAAGTCATTTTTTGTGTTCAGCCTATCCGTTATAAATATTTCTTCCACTAAAAGGACATTTTGTCAATTCTCCCCTGTGATAAAGTGTCTGAATGCTGTAGGCTATTATGTTTTTTAGCTCAGCCCAATATTTAATATTTAAAACTCACTATTACAAATGACACACAGAATCAAATGACACACAGTGATCACAAAAAACTAGTAATTATTGTTTGTGTTCTGATGATACCCTCTTACTGTCCATCCCTAATGTTTGCACTGAATTTGGCAAACAGGCCTTTATGTTCTCCAACCCTGCAGCCTGGTACCACTTGCAGACAGTTTTGCAGTTGATGAACTGATCCCGATTAGGGCATTCAAAAATGTAGGGCAGGGTTTAAATTAAAGGTTTAATTAAATAAATAAATATTTATTTATTTATTATTTAATGTGAATAGTTGAGCTCATGCATTTTGTTTGTCTGTTAATGTTACAGGCTATACCAAGTCATATATCAGGTCATTACATAGTGTATAATGCTGGCCATAGGCCACACTTGAAATTCATTGCCAGTGTGTGACTTAAACTAAACTAAACTAAATTCTTCATTCTTCACATTTCATCATGGAAACATCCCCTTCCTCTGGGTGATTTCCATCCATTCATTGGTTGATTACTCCTTGTTGCAGCAGCAGCTCTGGTGGCAGTTTATGAACCCGGGGCTGGATTCACAAAATTAAGAACAAAAATCTTCATAACTGCTGTTTCTCCTCACAAAGAAAGTTAATTTCTGAAGAAAAACCTGGAGAAGAAATGGGATTATTGAAAATAAGATCTTACATTCTTCTTGATTTTATTCTTAACTATACGATGACAGTTTACTTGTCTTAAGTTGTCACATTGAGAAGTTATGCCTTGATATGAATTGATCATATCGATGTTATAGTTTTAATTGCTTCTCTTTCACTTATCTACAAACATGGCCCAAAAGTAAGACGACTTAAGAGACCTAAGTCTCTTAAGTAGTCTTTCAATTAGTCTCTTACAACTTAGAGACTAATTAAAAAAAGTGAAAATAAAAAACAATAAAATAACTTTTTAAGAAATAAGTTCTTCAGTACTTCATCGGTTCCTAGGAAGATATGGAGGAATTGCAGTTGCAGAACCTTCTTAGGATACGTCTTAAGAATTATCACACGGTACTTTTGTGCATCTTCTGGCCCCTGGAGCTTGGAGATGAGTATTTAATACTTATGAGTCAGGACGCACCCCCATCGTGCTCGCAGGAAGTTCCCTACTGACCGCGCCAATTAAGTTGTGGCGTTAGTGTGGCGCGGGGAAGATTTACGAGCCAGCCGCGGCTGTCTGATTTAGATATATCTGCGCTATTAAAAGCGCCCCTGTCGTTGTATCGCCGGGGATTTCGCCGCGATTGCCATATTAATCTCCTCTATACCTACGTCTGCTCCCTGAGAGGCTGCTCAACAGGCACCTCTCATAGGCTACCTTGTCTTGAACGCGGTGAGGTGGTGGTGGTGGTGGTGGGGAGGGGTTTATGGTAATATGCCTGTCGCCGCGTCCAGGCACTGATCTAAAGTACATCTTGTCTGCTGTTCTCGCTGTTTAGGCATGACTTTTGGGAATTCCCTTTCCGCCTCAACCTGGTAATTGAAACTGTATTGGCATGAAGCACAATTCTCTAGGACTTAATTAGAGAGAGTGAGAGACAGAGAGAGAGAGAGAGAGAGAGAGAGAGAGAGAGAGAGAGAGAGAGAGAGGCAGACAGACAGACAGACAGACAGACAGAGAGAAATGTACAAGAAGTACATTTGTCAGTAGAAAGCAAAACAACAATCTGTCACTGTCGGTACAGCATGGATGTCAGTTGAACAAGTTTCTAAGTGCACCATAACTGCAGGGAGCTCATTCCACCGCTGTGGCGCCAAAACAGAGAAGAGTTGTGACTCAGCTGAGAGACCTTTGCGTCCTCATAGCAATGGCGGTATCATCGTGGGGGGGGGGGGGGGGGGGGGGGGGGGGTCTGACCATCGCTTGGATGTAGGTGGGGGGGGGGGGCAGTTTCATCAACAGCCTTGTAGGCCAGCACCATTGTCTTAAATCTGATGCAAGGGAGCCAGTGGAGATCATGGAAGAAGGGGGGCAGGTTGGCAGGTTGAACACGAGGCGTGCTGCGGCGTTCTGGATACGCTGCAGAGATTTGATTGCGGAGACAGGAAGTCCAGCCAGGAGGGAGTGGCAGGAGCCGAGGCGGGAGATGACGAGTGCTTGGACCAAGAGCTGTGCCACTTCCCTTGTGAGGAAGGGCCGGACACTGCGGATGTTGTAGAGAGCGAGTCTGCAGGATCGGGCCACTGCGGTGATGTTGGCAGTGCAACACGGTTGATTGTCCAGGACCACGCTGAGGCATGAAGAGGAGCTCGGCCTTGTCAAGGTTGAGGTCCATACGCTGATGTCAGCCAGACATTCTGAGTGGTGCAACCAGGGGGTTCGGGAGGGGGGGGGGGGTGAACAATAGTTGAGTGTTGTCCACTTAGCAGTGGTAGGAGACACCGTGTGATGTGATTACAGAGCCTAGTGATCTAGTATACAGGGAGAACAGAAGGGGTCCTGGTACTGAGTGAGTGTTCAGCTGACCCACTTTCTGACGAGCCCATAAAAGACTTCTTCTTGGACTTGGGAGAACAACATAGATTCTGGTGTTTTGACATGTAGAGGAAGATGATCAGTGTGTTGGGCTGGCTCGTGAAGCCACGGCGAACCAGGCCTGTAAGTCTTATAACCACTTTTGTTCCGTCATCATTAGCCATTATTAACGTGATATAACAAATTGTATAGTCTAATTACCCCTTTGTCCATGTCATTGTATTAGTGGGGGTATTTATAAGCTTTGTGTGAACATGGTGTGAGCTATAAAACATTAGGTTGTGTCATGTGACTATCGCTGCTTCGTCCCCAGGGGCCTGACTCTTGGCTGGCTGGGAGGCACCGGCCCTCATGTGAGACGAATACCAAACGTCCGCATGGACAAACCCCCCTCTGAGGGACGACCACATGGGAGGTACGCCGAGCTAAATGAATCACAACAAGCTGTTCATTCTGACACTTCTTAGCAATTCAAATTCTTCTAACTGCATGAACGCGGGAAAACTAGATTTGATTGGGTGGGATGCGATTTAGTGCGTAGCTTCACCAAGGGGTGGGGTTGACCTTGTGTGTTTGCTAGATATAAAGGACGATTAGTGGATCACATGCACTAGGAAACTCCCAAACACATTTTTGTAAGACATTGACTTTGAGAATTTAATAATTCCTCCTGCGAGTTTGTCTGAGTTAGCATTTTTTTGTGTGAGATGACAGCACGCTATTCATTGAAGATGATGGAATGGGATCTACAGAGATAAAGAAAAAGGTAAACAAAGGCTTAGACACGTAACAAAAGGAAGATACATGAATGCCAAAGTGTCAAATCAAATGCCTCTCGAAGAAGGTGTCCTCCCAGGAATACACAAAACACTTAATTGACAGACTTGACAAAGGATCAGATAACCAAAATCTCAGCAGGAAAGTGCACACCTTGTATTCATGTATTACAGACAGACAGGCAGTGAAAGGCTGAACACAGACAGACACAGGCAGTATTTGTAGAGAACAACGGCTTTGTGAAGCACGCTATATTTTGAAAGATGAAGGAGGTGGGTGTAGAACGTTAACAATGTTGTACGATAACGTCATTAAGTTATACGCATACTCATATCTAAACATATCGAATCGAACAATCGTCCCTGAATATATTCATATTCATCATATATACATTCAAGAAGTCGCACTGCAACTATTTTACCACCAAGTGAGGGTGATTAGACATTAGATTTCAAAATCTAGCCACTTGTGATATCACAAGTGGGAGTGTCCACCCAGATGTATGATGGGTAGATTAACCGTGGCCTATCAGGATGGTGACAGAGGAGTTGATCTAAACATCATGGCTGGACCCTCCCAATGTGTGATGTCACAAATGGCTACATTTCAATGACCTCACACATGGTGGTAATATAGAGGCCCTTTCAAAAAAGTTTCTGTATACTTGGTTAGCATTCAATATTATGGCACATTTCTCCATATTGTTCCCTATTCCCCCGGAAATATTTTATGACATCACCAAGAATTTCAAGAGTGTAGAGTATGATTTAAGGCTTATCCCAAGCCATAATTAAGTACTGTCTAGGAAATGGGTTACCCGTTCTAAACTCACAAAGCCCTTTTATTTTTGACAGCTGAAAGAAGTTGAGTTTGACGCGTACTTCCCAAACAATATTACATTATTCCATTCCCGGGCAGACGCTGTCAAATATCACCCACTAATATGTTTTAAGACCAGTTGTTTTTGGTTTAAGTCACAATCATGACGTCCCCCTCTCCTCGCTAATGAAACAGCTCTCGAGTCGCACCTGTCCTTAACGAGCTTGAGTCTGCAACTGGCGCAGGAGTAATGTTCATGAAAAGCTTCTTTCACTCTGTCAGCTGGGGAGACAGCCTTTGAATCATCCTAAATCTGCATACCTAATTTACACTTCAAAAGAAAACCCTCCTTTTAATTTCCATGAAATTGGGTGCGCATGAGATGGTGAGCTTGAAAAAAAAAATCATCAGGGGGCCAATATGGCCATCGCTCACATGAACACACATCGCCTTGGTGATTTGTGGTGCATTTTACTTGCCTCTTGGGGTTTGCTCATGATATTGCATTATGCCCTTCATAACCTACATCTTAACTGACAAATAAAATATTGAAATACTTTTTATATAACATAAATCATCTTTCACTCTCGCCCCTTCAGCGACTTTGTCTGCAGTCATGGTTCAATCTGTTGCATTGTTCTCTATATTCTCTATATTCACGATACTCACCTAGTAGATAGATCTTTAATCCCGCCTGGATAGCCGCACAACACAGTCCTACACATGAAAACCAACCTGAAACATTGATAATCCGCACCGCCATACACAGAGATACACATCAGGGGACGGATTCACAAAAGTATCTTAAAGGGGAACTTGTAATATATCAAGGCAAGCTACCTACCCACATTGTAATTATACAATACTGGTTGAAAATCGGCGAAGTTCCTTTCTTCGTAATGGCTGTTGTTTTATTAAGGTTGGACAAAAACTGCTATTCACCAAAAGATATCTTAAGAATGTTTGTGTCTTGGCCCAAAAGTGAGACTTGAATGACAAATGAAACTGAGGAAACTATTCTCACGGGAACAGTACATTGAGCCCAACGCAGTCAAACTTCTTTTTTTGATTGAAATGAATGAATGATGGAATCTTGGTTATTTCCTTTACTTAAAGTGTTGGAGATCTATTTCTTTTTTCCATTCATTTTTTTGTGACCTTCTGTTATGTCACGCTTTTGTTTGGAAGGGTCAGCACGCAAACAGGTCAAGGGTGAAATTGTTTGAACCTGGAAGGGGCCGCTTTACATGGTCTGCCTCGGGCGTAGCCCGTCGTACGCCTCACCCCTATTAACCACAGTGTTGGTTCCTTCTATTAGAGGCTGTCAGCCACATAAACTAAACATCCATCTAGAGAGTGGTGCGTGGAATCCCAAATTGCCCGCACGACGTATAGTACATTATTTCTATATTGGCCGAAACAATGATGCAAATTGGGTAATTTACCAACCAATATCAAACAGTGCTAATGGCGTGAACAAACACAACTGTCCATAAACAAAGTAGAAAAACACAAAATACAAGCAAAATAAAAGCAAATAAAGACAGAGCAGGGACAGACGCTATACTGTATATATATATATATATATATATATATATATATATATATATATATATATATATAAATATTTTTTTTTTTGTATACCATGGCCCGGGTGAATACTTGATTCTGATTGGCTGTAGAGGTGTGGATTATTTTTCGATAACATGCACAGCTATGACGTGATTGTCTTATCACCGGTCTAAAAATGAATGCACTAAATGAAACGTTAGTAATTGTCAACTTGGACTGGACTCCCCGTTGCCATGACGTTACTAAGATTGTCTCTATTTACTGGAGTAATAAGGTAATGTTGCCATGTCGTTACTAAGATCGTCTCTATTTACTGGAGTAATAAGGTAACGTTGCCATGTTGTTACTAAGACCGTTTCTATTTACTGGAGTAATAAGGTAACGTTGCCATGTCGTTACTAAGATCATCTCTATTTACTGGAGTAATAAGGTAACGTTGCCATGTCGTTACTAAGATCGTCTCTATTTACTGGAGTAATAAGGTAACGTTGCCATGTCGTTACTAAGATCATCTCTATTTACTGGAGTAATAAGGTAACGTTGCCATGTTGTTACTAAGACCGTCTCTATTTACTGGAGTAATAAGGTAACGTTGCCATGTTGTTACTAAGACCGTCTCTATTTACTGGAGTAATAAGGTAACGTTGCCATGTCGTTACTAAGATCATCTCTATTTACTGGAGTAATAAGGTAACGTTGCCATGTCGTTACTAAGATCATCTCTATTTACTGTAGTAATAAGGTAACGTTGCCATGTCGTTACTAAGATCATCTCTATTTACTGGAGTAATAAGGTAACGTTGCCATGTCGTTACTAAGATCGTCTCTATTTACTGGAGTAATAAGGTAACGTTGCCATGTTGTTACTAAGATCGTCTCTATTTACTGGAGTAATAAGGTAACGTTGCCATGTTGTTACTAAGATCATCTCTATTTACTGGAGTAATAAGGTAACGTTGCCATGTTGTTACTAAGATCATCTCTATTTACTGGAGTAATAAGGTAACGTTGCCATGTCGTTACTAAGATCGTCTCTATTTACTGGAGTAATAAGGTAACGTCTGCATTCCATATGAATCTCATGTTCACTGACATTAGGCATTAGTCAGACATCACACTAATTGTGGGTTCTGCTCTATTGAAGTTTGAACTAAATAGACCACCATACTCATCATGTTGACATACATAGACGCAACATATCATACGTTGCCAACACAGCGCTTTAAACCGAAACTCACAGACACTCTAGGGAGTGTACATGTGTTGTCTAGACCTGTTTGAGCAGGTCTGTTTCCTCTGGAGTATGAAGCATCAGAGCCGCTTGTGTTTCCTCTATGTGATTGTTATCACAGCCTCTCTGCTTGAATCAACACAGTTTGACATGGGCATTAAATGTGACATGTTTCTTCAATATTGTATGACAAATATTTAATTAGTGAAATAATCATAAACTAGTCTGCTGTCACATTGATTGAGAATCAACCCTATTAGTGTTCTTGGTGGGACAAACAGTTGCACATTGTACTGTTCGCAGAGCAATAAACGGGATCAAACAGGGTGGGCTATTCTCTCACTCAACACCGTTGAGTACGCCATACAGTACAGCCCAATGTGTATATGCTCACGGACACATTCATAAACACATTCACTAATAAACATAGGGAAAGGGCCAAATACATGACTAGTGTATAAAGATTGGTGATGGAAAGCACCCTTATACATAGAAGTTGGGAGACATAAGTTGTTGTGTGTTTTCTACTAAATTGATTACATTTAGCCTGTCGATGAGTATTGTTTCACATGTAATTTATGCAGTTGCAAGAAATATACAAAATCTTATACCCAGTAACATATATGATAATTACTGCAAAATAATTCTGTAGCTCTAGGAGGTTTGCATACTGACCTTGCTATATCTCTGCATTTCTAAGTAGCTAAGCTCAGAACCATGGTAGGATCCATGAATGGGAGCTATCGCGTACAGAGACCCCCCGGCAAGTGCTGCACTCTAAGGGTGTTCTGCTCTGCTGCCCCCATCGAAACACGAAGACCGAAGACCTTTTATATATACGGAGGCATAAGTTCGTCTTTTAGTTAGCGTTTTATCGATTTATCTCTACTTGCATGGTCTGTGTTAGCCCTGTCCAGCACTTTGAGATTGCTCAAATGAAAAGTGCTTCATGAATTAAATTGTTAATTGTTATAATTAATTATTGAGCCATTTATACTACATATTACCTTGTGGTAAATTCAGGCTTTAGATATACTATCAATGCAAATTTATCTCACAATCGATTAGTTCATCCAGCTTTACTTCAGCTGTTATGCATGAATTCAGTGATTAGTATGCACCACTGAGCTAATCAAATTCAAACTATATTACAGTTTCATAATCATGATATAAAACTCCCATAAATTTATTTTTCATCTTTTACGATTGCACTCACATCCAGTGTCATATTGATCGAATGCACTTGTTGATAGAAACTTCAACAGGCCGACATTAACATCCAAGGAACTCTCCAGGTCTGTATTCAGTAAGGCTAGATATGCTGTGCATGTCAACTAGACATTTTACAATTGCTTTGTATTCAATCGAGGTCATGGTGTCCTTCTCGTGTCAGCGTTTGCTGGCGTTCTCTAATTACCATAATTATCTTAATGTTGTGTATCGTCTTGGGTAATTACGAGATTGTAATGTTTTTAAATGCACGCTGTTACTGTAATTGTGTTTGCAAGAGTTTGCAAGAGAGGCTCTGATGGCTCATTAGGTACCGCCGACTTCCTGTGTTCCTGTGTGTGGCGCACTGCAAATGTCATGGATGTAGCAAAGCAATAATCCTGTTTTAATCAGAGACGATTAGCTAAAATAGGAATGGTACGCAGTAAGCAAGCGTCACATTTAATTGAACTATAAAAAGATGTTTAAGTGTCTGCCAGAACCTTAAATGTTGATGTACGTCTTATTCGTAGCCGTGGATGTCTGTGTTTGTGTTGGCCTCATTTATGTGTTGACGTGACAGGAAGTTGGCACGGCGGTATCTTCTTCTGATACATTGACTTAACACTGCCATGGTTGATTCTGTGGCAGCCACAAATCCTCTGCGAGGTAACGACAGAAACAGCTCCATTACTCAAAGGCGTCTCGGCCGAAGAACTGTAAAATTGGTCACAGGAATGGTATTGATTTGGTCCCTTGGTGCTGCTGTGACTCAACTCTTAACACCGCTTTTGAAGTGCTTCCTTACAGCGCTTTCCCGTTCCCAGCAGAGTACAAAGTGTGTTACCAAGACAAACTCTGTGGCGATATATGTCAGGCTCATTATATATACATGTCAGGCACAGGTTTGCATTTTTGTTATCTTAAAATAGCAAAAATGCTAACCTTAACCTCTTTAAAATCAAATAGTGAAAGGGAGGAAAAGGGAAACGCATAATAATAAAAACAACCGTGGTCTTAACAAACAAAACAAAGAAATACAAATCACTTCAGGAGGCATATTTAGAGCAGGAAGAGAATAAAACAGTCTTTCAACAACCATTATAAATACAACTTGCGCTATGAGACTAGGGCAGGCAGCATACTTGAAAAGAAGTACATTTTTTCACCTTGAATTTCTGACCAATCACACACAATGTTCGCATGGCCGCCATCTGCGGAGATTTCGGCAAGTCACATCTTGGGAGCTGCAAGAAGTGCCAAAAGAAGAAGTTCAGTGAAGATAGGCGTTTGTTCGTTTTCTCCGCAATCAAGTTTTAGTATGCTCTACAAGGAAGGGGTGGGGGGGGGTGGTACCTAGTGACCATGAATAATATTCAATGGTGCTGTTGTAAATAAACATGTTCTGAGGAAGGTCACCTTGTCGGGATCCCGAAGCAAGGACATCTTCTTCTGGTCTGCAGAGTAATGGAACAGGAGGGCGGAGCGGGACGACACGGCCAATGCAACCGCGGGTCGTGTGTGCAGACAATGACTGATTCCCTGGGAAACGCTGGCCAACATAATGCATTACTACTATATAATCGACTTTAGTGGTAAACAAGATTCCCCAGGGTTTAGTCCCAAGGTCACCGGTTGCGTAGGGTAGGGTTCATGTCTCGAACCATCAAGTGTAGATATTAGGATGTAAGAAAGGGGTAGAAAATAATTACATCATCCGTGACCTTGCACACGGCAGCAGAACCTGTAGCAGTATGCCGCCCCCCCCCCCCCCCAAACGTCCTAGTCCTTGGTGGGGCGAGTCCCTTATTTAATAAAAACCTGTTATCTAGGACAAGTCAAGAGTTTTTTCCCCTGAGTAAAAATCAGCCTTTACGCTTGGAATTCAATTTCGTCTTCTCCTGAGGATCAAAACGAGGAGAAAAAAAAAGGTTTTGAAATTATCTACGTATCTGTTTTTTCCCCCCTTTTATTCACCTTGTGGTAAAATGTGCTCCTGGGGCAGTGAAGAAGCTCTATAGCTAAGAGGGCTTGTACATCAGAATGCATCATGGGAGTTTTTGTTGGCGATACCCCGGCATATTGAGAGGACCTTTGAGAGTTGCAGTACTGTAAAATCCTAAATCAACATAAATCTGGGGTAATGAAAACGTTGTTTTGCCACGTCTCACATGAGAAACACTGTGGCATGTGGCAGTTTCAAACACAACGACGTCTCCCCATAATGATAAATCATTTCACCATTAATGACTAAACAATGACCAAAAAAACATGACTACCGACACAATAACTAACATTCCAGTGTGATCATGTGCTTCCGAATGACATCGCAATGTACAAGCCCTATTGAGCCTGCCTTCTGTCCCTGGCCCAGCGCTGGTGTATTTAGTGTCAGCCATCAAGCGTCTGTCTGTCTGTTATGTCTCCCGCCCTGATTGATGGTCACATGACATGAGGTGTGTGTTGGACTCAGAGCCGGCCCACCACCTGTCACACGTCTGTGGCTAATGGTCCTCTTCAAAGCCCTGCTGACAGAATGGACAGCAGAAGTTAGATGCATGGCTAAGCTCACATGAGCTCAGTGACACATGCGCACACACACACATACACACACACAGGCACTCATACACACACACACACACACACACACACAAGGCATTCATACATACACATATAACCACAAACACACACATATACACACGGCACCCACACAGACATGCATGTATACACACGCACGCATGCATGCATGCACGCACACACACACACACACACACAAACACACACACACACACACACACACACTCATGACAGAAAAACAAAGCCATGTTTTTAAATAATTTGAATAATGTGTTGAATTATGTTCTTTGGTCGTCTGGGATAAACATGACTTGTTACTTCTGTTGTAGTTTGATATTTGGGAATTCATTAGCAAGGTCACCACAGACCACACGCTTGCAATTAAACTCTGTAATCCACGCAACTTCAAACGTGTGATAAATTGCCAATTATGATCAATCAAATCAATTCACTCCATCCAACAACACACACTGGACTGGAGCCGTCTATATCCCGGTCCACACAGCACAACCTGCTGCACACACATTTTCCCAGCAACACCACAGAAGCCCAGTGGAAGTGGTGCGATGGGTGACATCTTTCCTCAAAACGTTCCCATCGCCAGGTAGCGAATAGAGACGAGAAGAAGAAGAATAAAGAAGACAGCTACGCAGAAGACATTGAAGATCTAATGGCTCTCCTCATCTTTTTGGTGGCCATTTAATTGGGTGTATAATCAATCGCACAGAAAGACACACATTCACATGCAGGCAGAAAAGCAGCCTTTAGCTTATGCATATATTCATATCATAATACATAGATGATTGGATTAAAATGACCATAAAAAAAACGCCACGACCAGGGCTAAAGGGAAAACATTGAAGGGAACACAATTAAGGGAAATGTAGATAATAATGATAATAATGATAATGATAATAATAACAAAGAGGGAGAGGTAGCCCACAATGTCGACTAATAATGAACAATCATTGGTCAATGCTGCTCTTAAGGACTCTATTGGACTGATGCTCTTAACGTCCAGTAAATCAATATACTTGATAAATACTTCATGAAGTTAGTCCAGGAGCACAAGATTATAGGTAGAAGGATAGAATACTAATGTAAAGATTACACAGGCATCCTGGAGACAATGTGATAGAAGGAATACATTGTTAGGAATTACAGTTGGACAATGTGAATCTCAACTGCGTATTTGCCGCTCTGTGACATCTCCAAGGGGTACAAATATGTCAGAACATCCTTTATTCATTCCTCGTCATGCCAACACTGCTCTGAAGGTACAACTACTGCAAGGGATGTAGACCTATATTATATAGAAAGTGTACTTCAGTTCAATTGTATTTTGATGTATCGTTTCGTATTTTCTGACACCAGCGCTGGGATGAGAGTCAAATGCAAATTGCTACCATGAGACTGAACATATTGAAAATGTGCCAAAGGCTATCAAGAAATAAATCCCTGTGGACTAAGAGACTGACGGGATCTTCAAATCTGTCGTGTGCACCTAACATGTGTGCGTGTGACATATGCACCACCACACACACAGTGTGTAACAAGATCTCCTCATTACAGATGGACAGGATGTCTTGCATTGAACAGGGAAAGTGGGCACTCTCGTCCAAAAACATGTATTGCATTTCTAGAATATAGTGAGTGTTTTAGTAGTAGGGGTAAGGTGACCAGATTTCTGAAATGAAAAATGGGGACATTTGTAGTTTGGCGGTCCAACCAACAAAATATCTGATGTTATTATTTCTGAAATGAAAAAAAGGGACACATTTACATTTTGCGTATTCTTATCATGGTACATGTAGTACTGTAGTAACAGATAGGGCAGTACATGACCACTGGTTTACTGTGATGTGTTATTTGGTAAAGCAGCCAAAAACAATCCAAAGTAGCTACTGGAATAGGGAATCATGCTATATTGTATTGATTACCTATTGTTTATGATCGGTTCTATATTGTATTGATAGCCTATTGTTTATGATCGGTTCTATATTGTATTGATAGCCTATTGTTTATGATCGGTTCTTTATTGTATTGATATTGTTTATGATCGGTTCAATATTGTATTGATAGCCTATTGTTCATGATTGGTTCTATATTGTATTGATATTGTTTATGATCGGTCGTGCCTGCTTATGGTATAAATTCGATAGATAGACCCCTAGAGGTGCGCGGATGGCGGTTACAGCCGCGGACTCCGCGGTTAAACCGCGGATCGGGCGGATGACCTTACGAAAAATAATATTTTAATTAAATTCGGGCGGGTTGCGGTTGAACCAATCAAATGAAAAGATATATATAAGTTACATTGTTAAATATTGTTACTTGCATCCGATAAAAACGAGCACACTTTTTTTTCTCGCGTCAGCAGTGCCCGCGGATGGCGGGCGGGTGCGGTTTTGAAATTGGTCAAAAAACGTTGGTGCGGATGGATGGCGGACGGATGATGAGTTTTGTGATGCGGTTGCGGATACAATAATAGCCCATCCGCGCACCTCTACCGTGTAGCGAGGTTGCATCACAGCATAACAGAGACTAAGAGACTAATTACCAACTTTCTAGAAATGAATATTCATGAGCAAGCTGGAACCTTATTGAAAAATCTATTAATATATTTTTTGAAATCCTATTTTTTTGTAAACGGGGACATTTCTGGGGACAGCTCCAGCTGGAGACAGGCCACCAGAAACTGGGACTGTCCCTGGAAAACAGTCTGGTCACCCTAGAGTCGGGGTCTCTGATTAGGGTGACGGCACACATTTCTGCAACCCTTCTAAGTAGCTTAATCGGGGGGACAATTGGGCCACCTCAGATCCTCGTTAGCCCAAATGCCTACGGGTGCAACAATTGATGCCCTTGTTATATTTTAATACATCACTTAAATGCACGACGACATCAATATTTGATAAGCCCCCTTTAGCTCACTTTAACTCCCTCTCTCTTCGTGTGGCTTCATGCCCTCTCCTCGTCTGAGACGCGCGAGCGGAAATGAATTACATAGCCATTAGTCAGGAGGAAGATTCATGATGGGAATGTTTAATTGCGATGCAATGGAGTTCTCCATGTGGTAGGCTGCATGGACACTCGCCATCTGGCAAGCGACAGGGCATTTTACTGAACCTGTCGTAAACCTTCGTTGCAGACTCGGAAAAGGGGAAGTGGCGGATTTAAGTAGCAAACCGGTAAAACGGCGAGCGCAACATTAGCATCACTCTGCAATAAACCGCCACAGGTCTACTACGGTTGTGTAAATCGTTAGCACTTATACGGGGGATGCGTTTCGGATTCAGGCAGTGATCCGAGGGGTGTGTGTTCAGGATGGGATGTTGTTGAGGACAAATGTCCGTCCAATCATTGTTAAGAAAGGTTCTTCAACATTCTTCACATTTTCCTTGTTCTGACACGGTCACCATCAGACTGGCTTTATTAAACGATGCTACCGTTATAGCAATGATGTTAGCGTGAAGGTTAGCGCAGGTGGCTGACAGAGATATGGAGAGGTCTGGCCCCAGGTAGCCTATGCGGAGGCACTCAGTTGTCGTAGTGAAAAACAGGGAGCCCAGATGAATGCTTTCTGATGAAGGGTGAGCTCTTCCAACCGTATTTCAGGGGACGACAGCTGTGAATAAAAGTAGATGCCCCCCCCCCCCCCCCCCCCATCTACTTTTGAATTGCCCGTCGACATTTATTTTGACAAACTCTGTCTATTTTCTTTATTGTTTGGTTGTTTTATTGGTTTTGAATGTTGATGTGAGTATTATTTTAGTTTTTTCTTATATAACCATAACCATATATAACCATAACCATTCTAAATAACCATTCTCTCAATTGTTATTATGTGAAGCTGCAATGAAACTTATAGATGGCAGGAGGACGAGGCTAACATACAGGAGGCTAAAATACAGAAGAGAGGCTAACATGCAGCAGGAGGCTAACATACAGCAGGTGGCTAACATACAAGAGGAGGCTAACATACAGGAGGTGGCTAACATACAGGAGGTGGCTAACATACAAGAGGAGGCTAACATACAGGAGGAGGCTAATATACAAGAGGAGGCTAACATACAGGAGGTGGCTAACATACAAGAGGAGGCTAACATACAGGAGGAGGCTAACATACAGGAGGAGGCTAACATACAAGAGGAGGCTAACATACAGAAGGAGGCTAACATACAGAAGGAGGCTAACATACAGGAGGTGGCTAACATACAGGTCAGGCTAACATACAGAAGGAGGCTAACACACAGCAGGAGGCTAACATACAGGAGGTGGCTAACATACAGGTCAGGCTAACATACAGGAGGAGGCTAACATACAAGAGGAGGCTAACATACAGGAGGTGGCTAACATACAGGTCAGGCTAACATACAGGAGGAGGCTAACATACAGGAGGAGGCTAACATACAGGAGGTGTTAACATACAGGAGGAGGCTAACATACAGGAGGCTAACATACAGGAGGAGGCTAACATACAGGAGGAGGCTAACATACAAGAGGAGGCTAACATACAGGAGGAGGCTAACATACAAGAGGAGGCTAACATACAAGAGGAGGCTAACATACAGGAGGAGGCTAACATACAGGAGGTGGCTAACATACAAGAGGAGGCTAACATACAGGAGGAGGCTAACATACAAGAGGAGGCTAACATACAGGAGGTGGCTAACATACAGGAGGTGGCTAACATACAAGAGGAGGCTAACATACAGGAGGTGGCTAACATACAGGAGGAGGCTAACATACAAGAGGAGGCTAACATACAGGTCAGGCTAACATACAGAAGGAGGCTAACACACAGCAGGAGGCTAACATACAGGAGGTGGCTAACATACAGGTCAGGCTAACATACAGGAGGAGGCTAACATACAAGAGGAGGCTAACATACAGGAGGTGGCTAACATACAGGTCAGGCTAACATACAGGAGGAGGCTAACATACAGGAGGAGGCTAACATACAAGAGGAGACTAACATACAGGAGGAGGCTAACAT
>JAOPHQ010000036.1:82500-145000 GCA_030340625.1 Merluccius polli | reverse complement strand
CAGCTTCTTTTGTGTGTGATGTTTCAGGTTATTACCCAATTACACCGTAGAGGTTATTGGCTCGTTTCCCTCTGAGGTATTCATATTTGGGCTTTTTTATTGGTTCATTTCTGACATCATTTACGCTAAAGTATTGGGAAAGGCATATAAAGCAGCGATATTTGCTCTTGTAATTAAAAAAAAGTGTTTGGATGATGCAGATATTGAACCATTTAGCTTGACATATGACTTGAGCTATGTTGTAATAGGATGTTGGCACTGTAATTTAAAACAGTAATGTACCATAGCAGTGGTTCAGAAAGAAGAAGCTGTTTGCTTGTTGTCTTGTGATTCTCTCTTGATAGTCAATATAGAGTGGAATTTCCTCTCTGTTTTAATAATTTATAAGGAATCGGAAGGTTTAGATCTACTAATAAAAGGATTTATAAGTAGGTCTAAAACCATCAAATTTGGTGTCTTAATATGAAAAAGTGAATCTCCTCGATGACGACTACATTTTATATGCATTTGAACTTTATTGACATGTATCTAAATAGATTTGTTGTGGTAAAAGCTGTTCATAAAAATGCAAAAAACTAAACCAAAAGTGTGTTTGTGTACGGTGTCATGTAAAGAGCACTGCATAAACATGAAGACTGAGAAGAAATAACTGAAATGGTGTTACAGAAGGCCTATATACAAGCTACCGAAGACATTATGCAGATGGAGGAACATCAGGTTTATGTGTAATCGCGTTGCAAGGATGGGCAAACAGAACAGACAGTTGTTGCATTTCAAACAAGGTATATGTGTCATCATCATTCTGTATGCCCCATAATCCTGCAAATACAGAATCAATTCCAAAGAGGTATTTAAATTCTACATTATAATCCCTATATACATGAGGTGTGGGCCTAGATTCCTCCTGTAAAATGCACTGCTGGGAATCGTGTACATCATGCAAATCCATTTTATGTACCACCACTGTCAGAGTGAGAGGAAACAGGTAAGACAGCCATTACAAGTCGGATCACACTGCCTTTTTAAAGGCAGAAATGAGTTTTCATCAAGCTATGAGGCACACATGGGCTGAGATATCAAAGCATGGCCCATTTGTTAAACATGCGTTGGACACAGACCAAGGCATTGATTCGCCCTGTGGGAAATATGTCAAAAGCAAATGGCACGCGTTGCGGAGGACACATTTGTGAGGTAGTGGTTAGAATCTAGATGAGGTGCCATGGTTTCAAATGAGACGAGACACACCAACAGCTATTTGCTGACTTTAATGCTGAATGCCTTGCTTTTGTTGTGGTTGTTTACTCAAGATATTGGTGTTGGCAGTGGCGTCAAAAATCTACAAAGGGGTGTAGCAGATATGTCATTATCCATGTGTCGGAAAAACCATGGATAAACAAACTACTTTGCTATTCGAGTCTCCTACACTTTTTCCACACTTTTTCCCCCGTGGTTTTCATCCTCTCCAAAAATAAATCCAGAGATAAAGAATACATCATTCTGTAGCTCCACTGAAGTGTCTAGGAAGGAGAGGTCTGCACCATCACTAGCACTGGCACCGTTAGCTATAACAGTAATAGAGAAGACATTTTGGCAGATTATGACAGATCCCAAATTGGACGTTAACTGTAAGGACAGTCATTTAAAAAAACATTCATATTTGAACTATTGAATTGTTTAATGGACTGATGCCAGAGGTATCCTATTATCACCAAATGATATCAACTGATGTATGTATTCTAAAGCATATTCAAGTTTTTCACAAAACTTAAAAAAGTAATGTTTTTCCTCCTAAAATAATCTTTTCCTTTAGAGGAAGTCAACTAAGATGTGTTCTATAATTGGTTTCAATGCTAGTTCTCAAACCTCTCCGTCACGCTCTCCGTCTCTCTATCTCTCGCTCTCGCTGTCCGTCTATCTCTCTCTCTCTCTCTCTCTCTCTCTCTCTCTCTCTCTCGCTCTGTCTCTCTAGGTCCATTGGGGTTCGTGAAGGTTCCCGGAGAAGACAGTCATTGATCCCTCCACCTCCCTCTGGCTCCCGTGTCTCACTATTTTGTGGAGTTGTTGTACACGCAACACTGTCTTTCACTTTCACTTTTCCATGTGAGCCAGATTGCCAGGAGAGGGGGAGCTCCTTCACATGAGTGGCTGGTAGATGCTGGAGGAATCAATGGCTTTAATAAAGCCAGATAGCAGCAGTGAGTTGTATACCTCCTGGACGTCTCGTATATCTCCATCTTTACTTTCACCTCTATGTTGTTTACAAGATACATTCATTACTGTCTCTGGGTTGTTATCTTTGTTTCAACGACTCACAGGAGGCTTTTTGGCTGATCTCCTCTTCTACTGCATGAGTCTGTTGATGCTGTAACTGCTGGGTCTTTTCAGAACTTAATGGAAAATTCAACCAAAATGCACCTCCTCCACAGCAAGGAGATCACCATCGCCACATGTTTGCACATTTAAGCAACGCATTAAAACGATCCTGAATCGCCATTGTTTGTTTACATCTGCATTCCAAACCCGGAGATTTATCTGAGGATGTCAGTCTCAAATGTGTAATGATTTCTGCGTGTATTTTCATGAAGTTGTTGCTGGGCATTGACCAAACTCTATTGTGGATTTGTTGGATCGGCTTGGGAGAGACTTTTGGAGGTTTGAGTCCAGAGTTCGGTTGTGGTTCATTTAAAGTTCATACCAACATGAACCTCAATTCTTGCTTACTAAACACTGACAATGACTTAGAAACATGTTTGTGTCCTGCCAAGAGCAGAATCCCAGTTATTTCCAAAAGGATGACAATTGTTTGTCATACCTAACTGCATCTCCCGCTACTGAAGGACTGTTGAATTTGTATACCAAAACATGCCTACTGTTCTTCTCACCAAGGACACCTTTGAAAACTGTCAATATTAAATGGGACTTTGCTCAACCCTATTAATCAACAAGCAAGAAGTTCCTTCCATTAATCCTGACATGTCATCATTTATTTTCTCAGGAGTTGGTCAAACGCAAGTGTTTGATTGACGATTTAGCAACTGTTTTGTTATATTTATCACATCCTTTGACACTATTTTGGAGAAAAGAATCATTCAAAATATGTTCACACCAAGTTAATCCATTCAAACATCTTAAAGTCACCTTACAAAAAAACTTTTGTGCGACCAACCGAAACAGACAACACCATATAACAGACACTATAATGAATGGATTACAAGGTTGTCAAAAACTAAAGTCAATCCTCAGACATAGGACATTATCTTCTTCATTATCTCTACCAGTATGTTATTTTGTAGTGTTCTTCACACAACACAGAGATATGACATTTCAAATAACATACTATATTTTCTAAAATTTTCTTTTTTCCCCCGATGAGGATACAAACAAATAAACAAACATTGCTATGATATCGGAACTGGTTCTCATACCAGTGTTTGTTTTGTCTCCAGCTCCGCTAGGTTTCTATAAGGGGTCGCTCATCGATCCATGTCCCCCCTGGTGCCCATGTCACACCATCGGTTCTACACAACACTCGGTGGCTGGAAGGAAGTTGGAGGAATCAATATCTTTATTAAACCTTGCGCAAAAAACTCCCACATGTATTTTCAATCTTTACTTTCACCTCTACCTTTTTGTAAAGAGTTTTTTTGTTATGCGCACATTGTTAGCTATACTCAAATTGTTGCTAAGATGTTGCCAAGATGTAACTAATTAACTTTATAATTTTAAATATAGTTACAGACGGACAGCCATATGACAAATAATCAGGTTGTTAAGAAGAATTACGGGAGTTTAATGAGTGGCCAAATTGGCATTCATAATGTTCTTTCATTGCTAGTGTTGGTGAGTGTGGTCTGAAGATTCATACAATGTGGCTATCACATCCATTTTGTTAGTTATTTACTCCTACACCCCCCCTCTCAGTCAACTCTCCAGTCTTTGGTGTGACAGGTGCATTGTGGGAAAGTTGAGTGCTAATTCAACTTTTTATTATTTTGCCATGTCATTATTCTTACTCATATTTATGATGAAGGCTTGGCTCAATGGGCCTGTTGAATGGATGTGTGTTTGTCTGCTCATGCATATTTGTCCCGTGTTCTGAAGTAATTGAATATATTTTATTGCTGATGTTGTTGTCGTCATTTAGGGTTGAAGACCGTATACGACTCAATGAGGCCAGCATCTAGTGGTAGTGGAGAGTTAGATCAGATCAGGGTAATCCACATCATCCAAATCAGCATTCTTCCACCAAGCAATATAGTTCCTTAAGACAGCAAAATGGTTGCCAAGCAACACAGGCTAGCATACAGGTGAATGAATACTAAAAATGAGTTGTTATGCAGTCACAGGTGTGTGTTCATGGAGTGAGTATTTTACAACGGCTTCAAGCCAATCAGAATCAAGCACAGGAACTATCCGTTTTATAAACAGCTTTTGAAATGCTAATCCTTCTGTAGCAGGTCTCTATTGCATTGTTGATTTGATGTTGTACGTATGATAAAACATGTAACATGAATGGATTGATGGTTTTGGTTCCTGAGAGTGATGCATTAAACTGTTGATCTGTACACACACACTAATTGGCCAGGTAATAAGGTCATCAGATTATTGACATCACGATATGGATCACGTCGTACATATATTCATGTGACATATGCTCACACTAATGACGTATGGAGAACAACATCTCATTGCATCAAAGGAGATGCACAGTGAGCAGAGCCACCTGTCTGATTGGCCCCCAAGGATCAGCTGACCCGGTGTTGCTTCCTGAAATTAGTATGCTTAGTTTGATGGCTTGTTATCCCAACACCGGCCCTCTATAGACATGCCGGTTTGCCTTCATGCTAGCTACTCACTTCACTGGTTCACAGTGAACAAGACTAGATTTCTGTTGCTCCAGATAAGAGAAAATGTCCGATGTGTGAGTATTGTTTTGTGCTGTATTTTATGTTTTACATCAAAGATGGGAGCGGGCGTCACAATTGTGTCAAGGCTGGATTAGTCCCCCTGGGGTCCTTGGGCACTGAAGCTCTTGGCCCCCAGCAATTTTTTCCCCACACATTTCTCACTGATACAACATAACTGATAGTGGGTCAGGTAAAAAATAATTCCACTGTTTTTAATCTTGACTTGACTTAAGAAAAACCTGTATTGAATCTGCAATTGAAGCCACCTGCGCTCCGGCCCCACCCATCATGACCATCAGCCAATCAATACAGTGCATTGCCACTTGCTCACAAGTCACCACTTGCCTGGCCATCTCACCAATACAACAAAATCATGATACTACTTCTTGGAAACAACTTCTACTTATTTCTGATTGGATAGTTATGTAGATCCAGAGAATGGGTCAAGCTTTGTGTCATAATTCTGTGGAGCCCGACAAAAAAAAAAAAAAAAAAGTTATTATTTTCTCCCATCGTGGATGGCACTTTCACGCTTAGGGGCCCCTGGGCATGAGCCCAGATTGCCTATATGGTAGATCCGGCCTTGAGTAGATCAGTTTAGATAGCCATTCTGAAGTAGTTGCATTTCTTTTGTGAGTGTCAATGCATACACACAAGAGTTTCACAAAAGCCCAGCGCTAGCTGCTTTAAGTACGTTTTTGTCTTTAATGTTGTCGTTTTTCCCTTAGAACTCTTGTATTTCTGTTTTAATGCCGTAATGTATTTTTTTCTCAAAGTCTCAACGTATAACAAATGTCAAATATCAATAGTTTTTTTCACGGCAGGACAATTCGCACCATTTTGTGATTTCTTATTTTACAACATTGTGAAATGAAACCACCAAAAGTGATGTTATTCTCTAGCGAAAAACAGACAGATGCTCGCGTTCAGAGCCGCAGGCCAGCGTTTTGTCCAAAAGCACATTAGAACCAGTCACAGACGCACAGTACAGTTGTCTTGGCTCGGCAGAATCCGCTCAATGAAGCGAGCGTCATTTAAACACATTCTGTGTTCAGAGACAAACAGATCCGCACGGGGCGGGTGTTTGTTACCTTGTTTGTGCGCGTGCCCTCTTGAAGTCCACAATCATCTTAAGTGTGTCAAACTAAGGTTACACTTTATTATTATAATTTTGCATTTGTAAATTGATTCTGCAGGATGTCAAGTGTCTCTGGTCTTGTGCCCTGTGTCGTATTCATATGGAGATTTGTCAGTTTTGTTGAACGTTGGCTGAAAGCCTTGCTCTTCTACCAGTTCTCCTCCTAGGGGGACGTCATTGCAAAGGCCTGCTGCTGTTGCTTTAGATTTGTTACAATCGTGGTCCAGGTCAGGTCCGACTGACTATAGGCTAGGCTACACAATGCATTCAGACCCATTCAGCCCATCTAACCTTCCTCATCCCAGAATTGTTTTATGTCACCCAGTATAGGGCTTGTACATCAGAATACATTATGGAATTTTTTTGTTGAGCCATATTGAGAGGACCCAAGAGAGTTGTACTACTGTACAATCCTAAATCAATGAAAATATACCGTAACCTAGGCTGAATGAAAACGTTGTTTTGCCACGTCTCGCATGAGAAACGCTGTGGCAGTTTCAAACAAATCAATGTCTCCCCATAATGACAAATCATTTCACCATTAATGACTAAACAATGACCAAAAAACATGACTACCAACACAATAACTAACATTACAATGATCCTATGCTTCCAAAATGGCGGCTGTCATTGTGATGTGACATTGCGATGTACAAGCCCTGTTGTGGGCTCTTCAGCATCTTTCCATCTGTTTCCATGAAATCCATTTAATCATGTATTCATAGTATTCTCATGAGGTCTAATGCCAATTAATGTTGTGGAATCAAGGATTCCATGAGCTCCCCCTACTCTCTGACTGAATTGCAATCTATATTTTTTGCCAGAGTATGACATCTCATCTTGATTAGGTCACACACGTGCACTGAATCCAAAGGTTTTGCGATGATATGCTTTGTACATTACTGCTGATCAATTGTTATATCAATTGGAGGAAATGAGTACAAGAATATACATTTCAATCGCCATACATGTTTACAATAACATACTGTAAGTATCTTGTATGCATGCTGGAAATATTCGTGTTAGTCTGGCAACACATTTAAACACCAAACAAAACAAAAATGTGTGCCAACAGTTTTGTCAATGATTGAAATGACTCGACTATGAAATTGATTACCGCCTAAGCAGCCAGACGTCTGCTTCAAGGAGACAAAGTTCAATGAAAAGCACTCAGAAAAACAAACATAACCACATTGAAATGAAAACATTGTGTTACCACAGTGATACCTAGTGGCATCACTACATTAATTATAATCAGTATTTGAAATGGGTTTTTGTGAGATTCATTTCAAGGTCATCCATACAGTAGCATAATGATTCTATTATGATTCATTTAATTTTTAATTTCATCTGGACCAGTCAATATGAAATGATCAATTATTAATACGATTTAAAACGTGACTTGAAATCTTCCTGATTAAAGCACCTATAATCTAAAAGATGGACATCATCTTTAATAATGTCAGCCAAAACACTGTTGGCTGTGTTCGATTTGTTCACTTTAATGTCCCGCGTCGCAACCGCCAAATATATGGTGAGAGCTACTTCTGACATTCAACTGTATCTTATAGTAATAGATGAACAGAAAAGGTCAATATTGCGAAACATTGAACCCTCGGTTGCACGTTTAGGATTGCAGTACATTGCTGCCCAGTACTAGTGCACAACACAAAATAACTGCGGGTAATTTATGTATTTATGCTGTTTTGTCTTTCACTGTGAGTCTGGTAGAAAAGCTTGAGAAGGTAACCTAATTGGATGCAGATTGGCTCTGTGCCTTTGGAAAATGTATGGCAAAAAATGTCCCCTAGAAAAAACTACAGTACAGATATTGTGATTTAATTTCATATCATCAGCAGGCGGCATCTCCAGGTCCGCAAACAACACACACACGAAATTGTGTGATTGTTAAATCGCAGGACATTTTCACATGCATACAGAATATTAGCCAGAAGCATTGTTGGTTACCCAAACAAAATAAATGAATTATAAAAATAAAAAAAACAGCAAGAAAAAAACATTTTTACCCACAATTGAAAGAGCCCCACGGGGACATTGATGGCCTCTGCAGCCAGACACCTGTCCAGAGTCATCAGCAACAGATGACATTTGAAAGCCTTTACATGTGATCTAATGTGATTCTTGTATCTTAGGCTTGATGCGGAGGGCCCTTTGTCCGAATGACCGTGGCTCCTTTCACCGCTACAGTGACAGTCTCTATCTCTCCACCCCACTTTGTGCATAACAAGGACAGATAAGATACGCATTCCCAGCAATGGCTGGTCCAGACGGTACACAATCCACACAGCCGCCCCCTGCCCCCCCCCCGATCCATCACTGGGTATACGGTAGGAGGGCAGTGCAGCAAGGGTCTAGGGCCGTGCTTTTTCCCTTGTGCTCCGACGCTCTTCGTGTGTGTGTCAGGAATCATTATGTTTTAATTGACTTTGTGTGGCTATTTATGCAGGGGCTTTGAAGATGGGAGCAGTGGAGTATAAGCTTTTTGATAACCACTTGTTTCTGCTTGGCTGTGTTGCAGCCCAAGCAGCACCTAGAAGCCATCCATAGTGTTTTGTTGTGCTTCATGTCAGCATCTACCCCTCTGGATGATAACGTGTTGCTGACTTAATAGGGCTTGTACATCAGAATGCATCATGGGATTTTTTGTCGGCAATACTCCGCCATATTGAGAGGACTCAAGAGAGTTGTAGTACTGTAACATCCTAAATCAACGTAAATATACCGTAACCTAGGCTAATGAAAACTTTGTTTTGCCACGTCTCGCTTTGAAACGCTGTTTAAACAGCAATGTCCCCATCATGACAAATCATTTCACTATTAATGACTAAACTATGACCAAAGAACCATGGCTACTAACACAATAACTAACATTACAATGCTCCTATGCTCCCAAAATGGAGGCAGTCATTTCAATGTGACGTCGCGATGTACAAGCCCTATAGTCTATGTGTGTATTTCTTTACACTCATTGAAATTAACGTATATTAGCAATGATTATAAAAGTTTAAAAAAAATGCAACATAGCATGGGATGGGTGTGCAAACTGAACAATTTAAAATCTTAACATAATATAGTGACGTTGTTCTTGCTATCGATTAGCCTGACTAGCCACATTTCTCTCCCAAATTTGTCCAGATCGAAATCCAAAACACATGCCCCCACTTCAAAGACCATTGAAAATGTCTTCCATTGTAATAAGAAAATTCAATAGCATTTTAGAATAGAATAGAAAAAGACAATGTCATTTGAAAAGGTGAATGTTTCTTTACCACCACCCACATCTCTGTAAACAGATTAATTTAATTAACAACATAAGCATTTGCCCTGTCATATGTCTTATTCCAGTCAATGACGTCAGTCTTATAAAAAACTATTTTAGATGAGTGGTTGAGGCTTGAGAAATGAGAGAACACATTTACCCGAATGTCAAGTTATTACACTGTAATTCGATTCCAGTGCCACAGCAATGCCCTATACTATTGTACCGCAGCACGGGAACAAACCCGAGGGAAATGTAGCTCCATGGCAATCAGATGTCTGTTAATGTGTTGCTTGAACTGTAAGTCATACCATAGAGAAATACACAGGAAAGGACCTTCCAGGTCTGCTCTAACTGCATTCTGATCACATACATGCAGGCTGTTGTGGAGTGGCCTCATCGTGAACAGAGAGTAGATTTTTTTTTGTGTCAATTATAAAAGTAATCAATATTTTCAATTGAATCTGTGACGGAAAGCTGTTTTAGCGATGCCATTGATGAGATTTTGGAAACTTCTTTCTGCTCGATTAGCTTTACAGATGAAGGCCTAGCTTTACAGATGAAATTTTTCACTCCCGGCTATTGCTGATCACTAGTTTTACTTGTGTCCTTACACTAAACTATTAAGTATATATATATATATATATATATATATATATATATATATATATATATATATATATATATATTCACAAACTCTCTCTATATATATATATTAAGGTAACCATTCAAGTAAGACACATTATACAGTCTCTGCTATGGTTCGGTTGGTGTTGAAAACCACAGGACTTTGAAAGCTCTCTGAACCTGAAGCGTTCCAGCACTGGTCAGAAGCATCGCCTCACAGGGCCTCATAGGGCTATATTTAGTAGGATTAAATCCCCCAACCCTCAGCCTTCAGACGCTCAAGGAAAAGCTCCCCAAAATACCCACTGGGAAAAGGAAGAAACCTTGACGAGGGACGTGAAGACACATCGCCATGTTCCTGGGATGGCTTACAGTCAAAGTGTTTTTATTTATCAAATGCACAGTATAACACAAGGTCATTCTGAACAGCATAACACAGAGTCATTCTGAACAGTATAACACAGAGTCATTCTGAACAGTATACCACAGGGTCATTCTGAACAGTATACCACAGTGTCATTCTGAACAGTATACCACAGGGTCATTCTGAACAGTATAACAGAGTCATTCTGAACAGTATACCACAGGGTCATTCTGAACAGTATACCACAGGGTCATTCTGAACAGTATACCACAGGGTCATTCTGAACAGTATAACACAGAGTCATTCTGAACAGTATAACACAGGGTCATTCTGAACAGTATAACACAGGGTCATTCTGAACAGTATAACACAGAGTCATTCTGAACAGTATAACACAGGGTCATTCTGAACAGTATAACACAGGGTCATTCTGAACAGTATAACACAGGGTCATTCTGAACAGTATAACACAGAGTCATTCTGAACAGTATAACACAGGGTCATTCTGAACAGTATAAAACAGGGTCATTCTGAACAGTCTAACACAGAGTCATTCTGAACAGTATAACACAGGGTCATTCTGAACAGGCATTAATCAATATACACAAGATGAATTATTCGATAACTGACGATCCCTCAAGAATTCAGTTAGATTCTAACAATAAGCTCACTTTAAACCATAACCATGTATTCATTAGGACACATCATTGGCGGTCATCGACGGTGCTTTGATCACAAACAGGTTTATGGGGGTCTATTTTTGGATGTAACCACACCCAGTCATTCTGTCCCCGTTCACTTTCAAAATAATGGAGACCCAATGTCAGCTGGTCTACAGCTTTTCCCGCTGTAGACACAGAGGCCACTGCATTCATCACCACTAATAGAACCCGTGCTGGTTTGTGATGAACAAAAAAAACATGTAGACCTTAGACGGGTGATGAATGCTGTCTCATCCTCTGCCTGTGATGCATGAATGGTAAGAGGAAAAATGGAGGTCATGGTCGACCAAATGGTCTGCCTGTTGCTTAAGAGGAAAGCCGGTTTCTACTCTGTCATGCCATCGCACGCTGTCCCCGACTTCCTCCTCCTCCATTACTGCCTGGTGCCCCTCTGCCTCCTGCAGTCATCGGGCCGGGCTGCACAGTGTCGCTCGCCTTAAGATTACAGGTTGTCTACTGCTCACCTCCATCAGAGAGAGAGGGAGAACGAGAGAGAGAGAGAGAGAGAGAGAGAGAGAGAAAACGAGAGAGAGAAAACAAGAGAGAGAAAACGAGACAGAAACAGATAGCTATCTCATGGAAACCTCCTGTTTTCCTTCTACAAGTTTCTTCCATTTTCTGCTGGGGTTCAGGGCTCCATTGGGGGGCTCATCTAATGTGGGCCCTATAAGAGTTTTTAAGTATTGAGATTAAATACTGTATTTCTATGTCAAGTGTAGCAATACGCTTGACTTTATATTAAGCAAGCGCCTAACTGCCCCACCAGTCCAGAGACATATGGCCCAGCAGTCCATTAGTGCAGCAAGTGCTTCTCCAGAGGACATCGTGAATAAGTGAACCTCGTCATTCTGCACCCTGGATAGCGCTAACATTTTAAATATTTACAATTGTTGTTTTTTTTCTCCGATTTGCAAGGACCGATTTTCAACCAGCAGTGGATAACCATATGTGGCTTCCTCAGCACTCTGTCTCACTCAACTCTCTCTCTCTTGCTCTGATGAGAAGGAGTTGTCAAGTATGCAAAAATAAGATGTTTTTTTGTGAGAACCAACATTGATGTGTATGATTTTCTGCTGAATACTGCACAAACTCTCTTGATGTTTTTTTAATCTAAAAGAAACGCTACACTGCTCAGCAAGTCATCCAAACTGCAAACTTTATTTCCCTTTGTGGTGACAACAGAGAGAGAGAGAGAGAGAGATCCATCACATATTGTATTGTAGCAGAAGCTCCGACAGTCAATCCTGTTGCTGTTGCTGTTAAGAGCACAGAGTAAGAAGGTGGTGGTGGTGGTGGTGGGTGGGGGCTCAGGTGCGGCGGACAGAGAGACAATCCCCCCTCACACACTCCGGGGAATAGACCTGTCAGTCTCGTAAGACCCGGGGAAAGCAGCCTGCGGAACCGTATCTGCACACCGTGCGCCCATGCAGCACCCACACCGTAACTCACTGCGGCTTACTGTCCACACACTGACACGGAAAGTGATCACGGAGGATAAGCGGCGCAGGTGGACATTACGCGTCCGTTTTACGTCGTGTGTGTGTGTTGTAATGTAATCACAGGCGAGGGGTAATGACAAGTTTGATTGTACTTTTTTCACCCCTTCAAACAGAATCCAAAAGTGTTGTACATTTGAAGCACTCAAACGTATGGCGGCATTGTCCAATATTGCCAAATAATCCGAAACCATCATGAGATTGAATTTGTGAGCAAATGACTAACTCTCTTCATTCATCCTGGTGTCGATGGTGTTAAGGGTTTGTCTTGGTTGCCCGCTGAGTTTTCACTAGACTGAAATAGGTTACACTCAGGCGACTGAATACCCAAGCGGAGACAAAGAAACCGAAGTTAAGGTCAATATTTCAGGTACAGTAAAATGCAGACTGTGAACTGGTGAGGGCACAGGGCTGGACTGGCGTCGACGTGGAGGAGGAGGAGGAGGAGGAGGGGGGGGGGGGGGGGGGGTGCTCGGTGAACTAGAAAGGCAGGAGGACGCAAGACGCGCGGAGGAGAGAGGAGAGGACCGCTGCGTAACGGAGCGCGCTTCGATCCGACGAGAAACGGGGTCATCCCGCATCCGAGCCTCCGAGACCGGTAGCCAATCTTTTTATTTTCTTCCTTTTCTTGTTGTCTTTAGCTCACCCAGCTCCATGGACATCTGCTACTCCGACCATCATTCTGACATTTTGACAGAGAAGCGGGAAAGAAGAGTGAGATAGACAGGCAGGAGAGTGAGAGAGAGAAAGACAGACAGAAGAGTGAGACGGATTGCCAAAAAGAAAGACACACAAACATCTGTTTGATTCTAGGAAAGAGTACAGGGTGAGGATAGTTGATTGGCTGTATTTATTTATTTATTTAATTTTATTTTTCACGATTTAATTGGATATCGCATTGGATGTGATTGTGGACGAATGCATTTGAAATAGTGCTGTTTGGGATGAGATAGTTGGCCGAGATGAGGAGACTACCGAACGGATCCTTAAAGAACATTTGAAGAACATTTAAAGAACATTTGAAGAACATTTAAAGAACATTTGAAGAACATTTAAAGTGGTGCTCATCTCTATTTTGGGGGATCTTTACGCGCAGCGAATCATTGCGCTTCTGGTCTCCAACAGGCTGTGCAGCTCCGTTCATTTCCACCGTTCAACACCTGAAGCCTCGTCCACGTTGACTTCAGGGATGTTTTAAGATATAGAAAGTAACCCCCCCCCCCCCAACAAAAAACAACCACAACAACAACAACAACAACAACGCACGGACTAAAAGACCAGCCGCAGCTCTGGTGGTGGGGGAAAAAAACAGCCTGAAAAGATCCTGATCCACAAAAAAAGGGACTAAAAAAAAAAGAGGCATCACACCAAACTCCGGGGAGCTATATGAAGATCGCGACAAGGTGGTCGGTTTTCCCTCGTAGAGATGCCCGTGCGCGCCGTGACCACCAGGTTCATGTACAAGGGAATTTGCACTATTCCAGACGTCCTCTCCTACCGGCCCCCTGTTAGTCTGCCTGAGGACGAGGTGGAAGGTAAGCCAGCTCCTCATGCTGCCCTAATTGGCCTTTCAATTAGGGTTTCATTCACATTGTCGTTGTCATTAATGATGACAAGCATCAAGGCAGAGGGGGAAGCTCTGAATACCAAGAGCATGCATCCATTTTCCTGCGTGGATCATGTTTAATATACGGGCTTCTTCTTATTGAATTGCGTTTAGCCTCCAATCAGGAGTGTGCAGAGAGTCGGTGTGTGTGTGTGTGTGTGTGTGTGTGTGTGTGTGTCAACCACACGTCAAATGTCGATTTTTTGGCTGGTTAAAAAACAACACAGCACATAAGTCATTGTCTGTGTTTTTTTCTATAACAGAGCTTGTATGTAGGCCTACATACAGATTTTAAACAGATTTTAGACTATTGATTATTGAGTAGGCAGTTTATTGTGGGTTAGAATAGGCCTACATGCATATCATTTAACCTGCCAAATGAAAATATGTGTCTCCCCACTTGGGGTTTGTACCTTAGAGATTCATATTCAACTTGAAATAATATAACAATATATTGAATATTTACAAAGGTACTATAAATATCTCAAATGGGTCAGTCGCAGGCCTACAACAGGAAGCTGTCTTTTCATCTTCTCAGTGCAATACAAAGCTGTTACAAATGAGTTTTGTTGAAACAAATGTCCCTTTGCCATGCAAAGAAACAGCTGCCAGTGATTTGGCGCACAGCACAGCGGACTACAATGATGAGATAACCCTCAGATTTCATATCTCAAAGTCCTTTGTGCACCGGAAATTCCACTTCCCCTTTTTTTCAGTTTGTAGGTTGCCATGACCCCCAGCCATGGCAACCCCCCCCCCCCCCCTCCCCTACGTCCTTGCATTGTGCTATTCAATTTCCAATAATACAAAAAAAACCAATCACACAAACACAATCAGCGCTACAACAACATAAATCTAATTAAACGGATGACCGGTAGAGCATGAGGGCAAGACAACCCTGCTTTGTGTGCGAGAGAGAGAAGTCTATGGACAGTGATACATCCACTTGAACTTCATTCATGATGCAAAGACATTGAATATTCCTAGGTAGGCCTTACAGACGACCCTGTTTGTTAATTTAGTTCCTTTTCTCAGGTAACATTTCTCAGAGAAGACATTTTCTTGGTGAAGTCACAACATTCAGCGTTTCCTCCACAGGCACATAAAGGCTTTGATTACCTTGTTTAGACTCACTATGTCTTGGTACTGGTACTTACGCCGTTTTATATCTTTTTATATCTTTTTTTAAATGGCTCCGAAAGAAGAGCAGGCAGGCAACCGGAGGGTGGCAAGTTTGAGTCTTGGTTCCTCCTGGCAAAGTGGTGCGGTGTCCCATGAGCATGACATGCTGAGCCTTGCTCGGTTGACACGGCCGTGAGCACGAGGCTCTCACTCTAAAATGCCTTGGGGGTAAGAGAAGTGCTATGTAAATGCCCTCATTAACAAGCGCATGTTTAATAGAAGAAGTTACACGTTTATAATGTGCTGCCAAGTGCAGAGTTATATTTGAAGGCGACGCTCTGGAAGGTGCTTAAGGATGGGGATCTAGTGACTCAGTTCTCTGGAAGTGGTTGATGCAGATGAGGTTTGGTTACTTATTCACTTCCCCCGGGTCGGTCTTTCCAAGCGTGGCTCAGGATTTGCGTTGGTCACCTGCCAGGTGGCAGGTAGAAAGCCGCCTCCGTCTTCCCTCAAAGCAATCCTCTGTGGATGGACGACTGCGTGGCCACAAACAGTGCTAGTATCATTTGGCAAATCCATCCCATGTAAAAAATAAAAAAAAGACAGCGGTGGACCTCGCGGTTCAGTCGAATTCTCGAAGACAGGAATTGAAAGTGCCACACGTGCAGTCCCTGATTAGTTCAATTGAACTGTTGCCACTCTGCATCATGTATAATTTCTATACGCACTGAATTGTTCTCGACTTCACTGTGGGACACAGTGGAATTATTTTCTGCTGCCACTTACTTATTTAATGCTCTCAACAACTCTTGGCAAGGCAGCCTTATTTCTACAGCACATCTTATACAATAGCAATTCCAAGTGCTTTACAAAATAATAAAATAGCTCGCAATAGCTAACAACATCTGCTGTGCTCGTTTCTCACACTGTACGTGTGCATGTATGGTTATTATATAATGTAGCCAATGGATCATTTGGTTTGGATGATTAGTGTCACTTTTCATTGTGTCTAAATCTCTGTGGCAGACCTTGAGCAGCAGGCGCGTTTAAAACAGGACCCTGGACAGCAGGAGTCCCTTCTGTGCCTGACAGGAAGCAGATAATGTATAGTTTGGGAAGAAGAGACGATGGAAACATGGGTGTAACCACTCATTCTTTGGTCGTCGTGTCCCCTCCAATACTGAGAAAATACCAATCTGTCCCCCCCAATGAAAATATGTTAAATTCACATTCAGGCGCTTTATGAACTACTCACTGGCCATGTCAATTTCACGCGTGGTCACGTTTCTGGGCAGGGGTGTCGTGCACTGGCATCTGCCATCTGCCACCTGACATCTGCCACCTGGCCAGGTATCTGATAGGTAGGCACATAAGACCAGCTGAATCACACCCAGAGGTGTGTTTTTTGTAGTGTGGTTTTGCAGTTCCAGGCTTCATGAACACAATTCAGAGAGTCAATCACTGATTGGCAGCTAGGAATAGATATAAGACTGATTAGTGTTTTAAGCCCTTGAACTTAAGGATTACAGTCTATTATGTCAATCTCTGCTGTTATGTCTCCGACAACAGCAGGGGGAAGGCTGTTTCAATGTTGTGAGTGGAGAAAGAGTGGGGAAAGCTGCTGTCAAGGCTTGCGGTGTTGACAAGGCATGGTGGTAACCTCCGAGTGGTTCGACCTGGGACTTGAGCTGGGGGTAGCGGTGCCTTCAAGTGTGCTCGACAGTTGGGAGTGTGCATCTCGAAAAGAAAAGTTGCTGCAGCAACTGTTTTGCGATGGCTCAACTTGGTGATGGTATCCTTAGGGCATAGTCCTCATCCACACCACACCACAGGTGAAGCAGGAACATAAGAGTAAAGCAAACATGGGATTTGACGTTGGAGCTGGATGGGACATTGGTAGCAGTGTTTCTCTATGGCACCTCTCAATTTTGTCTGTCTGCTAATGGCTGTGTCTACTACAGCTAAACAGAGCAGACATTTTTAATCTTTGTGTAAACGTTAGCAAAAACAACACGACTACCAATTGGACCAAACACCAAACACAGCTGTAGACAATTGCAGAGAATAATGCGTGAGAGGTCTGAGAAGCCAATTGGCTGAACCTTAGTTGAATTCTGCAGGGAAAATTCAGCAAATTACAGAGGTCAAGTCCGTTGGAACAGTAAATCATACATTTGAATGCATTCATATATGAATTATTATTATTATTATTATTGTTGTTGTTGTTGTTGTTGTTGTTGTTGTTGTTGTTATTATTATTATTGTAATTAAGCCTAACAAAGTTTTAATGAAAATATACTGAAATATAATGAAAAATATGATAAAATACCCCTTCAAAACAGCTAAATTCACTCATTAGAGAATATTGTAATATTGTAATTAGTAAGCTTGGTTTGCACCTGGTGTGAGGAGAGGGGGAACTGTGAGATTGTTCCTTCAGTAGAAAGTTTAGCTCATACTGAGATTATAACACCTCATGCACATTGAGTTTCAGTTTAAATTCCTATTGAGAAGTAAATCATTTATCACACGTTGAGCATGCATGCTGTATGTCAACAAGACCTTAATTAATCTGAGCACCAAGCAAATCAGGGATTCAAGCTCCCTTGGGATTTCTCTTTACTAACGTGAAGCGTCTGCAAACAGCACAAAGTGCTATGGCGTAATTAGTGGTGCATTTACCTGTAGCGCCACAGCGATTTTAAATATCAGCAGAGCAAATATTGAAATACAGTGGGAGCACATATTGCATGTTTATCCCATTAATTGGACGATGGTAGAGCCTGCATTGGTCAGCATATTTATAGCTATGATTAGCTATGATTCATGTGTACATTCTGGTTAAACTGATGCGTAAAATCTTTTTTCACACATTTTAATGTACAAACCTATTCAAAAGGTGATAAATTATAGAGTCACTTTTTTTTATGAATAGTGTGTCATTTAGAAAGAGAAAGAGATATACCAATATCAGTAAAAATATATATATATATTCCTACTCACTCTATTTAAAAAATAAGTAATTAGAGATTTACTGTCTTTGAATACCTAACCAGATCATCAAGAATTACAGTTAGAGTAGTTCAAGAAGCTGTATAGGACAAATACATCAAGTACTATTCAATGAATACTACAAAAGCAAACATACATTAATACAAATAATCTATTTCATCACACATATACAGTATAATACAGCCAGTAATTATATTTTAGTTGAGTTGGTGGCAAGGGTCTTGCTCAGACATTCAAATACAAAATTTGTTTAACCCATACCGTGCCAAAATGTCATTTTACTCCACCTTGGTCTGCTGGGATGTCTGGCACACCTCCCCCTGTTGGCTTCTAGATATTTGCTTGTCATTATAACAGCTTTAGCTTCTGGCATTCTGTCTAGCCCCACCTGCTCACATCCATAATACTACCACTCATTTCTGTATGTAGTCTGTGCCGTCAAACAGTTGATGCCTGCTACCCTGCTGTGCGACTTTGAATGCCTGTTGTCGGACTGTTCCTGTACCTTTTTAATTGTCCTTGTTTCAGCATTGCCACTAATTCCCCTCTTGGCCTTGGCCACGTTTGTTGCTGTATTGACCATGTCTGTCCTCGTAGTGCGTCCTGGAGGGGGTACCGCTTGTGTGTCTCAAGGTTTATCCCTTTTCCTGATTGGGGCTTTCTGGAATTTTTTGGATTACGGGTTAAGGAAAGCCATTGAATTTAATCTAAAATGGGGCTTGTGAAAGCCTTCAATACTGCAATTTTAGTAAATGGCTCTCCGATTATGGCTCTGTAAATGTATTTGGGTTGACATTCCCACTATTTTATGTGCAACCATTTATTTCAAGCATCCCAAAGTATATTATAAAATGTTAAACAATGCACAATGGAATGCACTTAATCAGATCTATTTTCCAATTAGCGATTGGGATATTTTATGCTCACAGGCTAGGATGGCTGTGACTTTTATTTACAAAGTAAAACATATGCAACAAGTTCACATGGATACAAAAACACCTAATGTGAGAAATGGTTAATTGCTATTTTAACCTAAACTTAAGCCATGAAATCACAAATTGTGTCACAAATAGTATGTGTGTTTATGGGGATTCGACTTGGGGTTGTAACCCAAAACATTGACTGGCAGTCACACTCATACGAGGTCTTTTCCTGCCTGCCTCATTCTTGGTGCATCACGACAGACAGAGTATTTATAGATCACAGCATGCAGGAGAATCCCCCAGACACCAGGCCATTGTAATGGAGCATAGATCATCCTTCACTTTGTATGCAAAGCCGTCTTCATCCATAGTTACAAATGAAGTGCTAATGCTTGTGTGCCATTGCAGAAAAATACAATTTCTAACAAATCTTCTTGTTGTTTTTTTTGTTGTTCCAATATGGATTATATTCACATTTCAAATGCATACCAAATGCGGGATATTCAGCTCAAATGGTATAGTTCTGGTTTGTGTGATTCGATATATGATTCATTGGAATCGATGGGTGGGTGTCTTGGCTGCGACCTTACTCTTTCTGCTTCCAGTGAGCTAGTAAGACATTTGAGCTAACATTCAAAGTCGTATCACAAATTCAAATCACATATTTTCCACCAGGACACCTGAGAATTTAGTGTGACCCACATAATCTCATCTCATCATCAATTGTTGTGTCGCTATAAGGGAATAAGATAATTGTTTTATACTGGTAATGATAAGAATTGTAAATAATAGAATGATATAGAATGAGAACTGTAAATACCCTCATAGAATTGATCATTTTAATAGCCTACTTTTATACGGCATATTTTGTTTATTGTGATTCTATTAGCTTATTGATTTTAAATGGAAATATCTATTGAATGCATGATTATTACCGTAGTTTTAAATATTGAGATTTTAATATTATATTGTTATTGCTTTATTATTGTAAATTGTATTGTTCCAAATAAGTCCAGTCGGCAGTTAACATGAACCAGTAAAGCCACTTAAGACCAGCTGACTCACTTGTCTTTTTTACATGTATTCTTTCAGAATAACTTATTTTCTAAAATATGCCAACCCTTGAGTCAGCTTGCACTCTATGGGTGTAACACTAGCATAATGGCTTTCTTTTATTTATGTATTATTACATTTATTGAATTGTCGTTTTAAATACATTGTTTTTTCCCCTTTAACCTTATAATACATATACATACACAATGTTCTTCATTATATTTTCTGCACCAATTGTTTAATTATAGAATTGAAGTAAGACAGTCAATAGTAAGATGTAAAATGTATGGAAAGAAATTTGAAGTAATAAATCATTCAATGAACTTGGTTTTACTTAATTTGTCATACACACAATGAAGAGGAAAAAGTAAAAATATAACTTCAACAAATATGTTGTAAGGGCCACAAACAGGTCTATTCTACTGCACACAATAATTATATGTGCACTAGAATTCAGTATAATTCAATAACTTTTATTGTCATTGCAGTCATTTCTCATCACAATGTTTCTGCAACAATAAATCCCAGAGAGATTAACTCAAAGGATTGTGAAAGCCTTGCATCAGCCCTCCAAGGCAATGGAGGGCATTTTTGTACTGCATTGTAATGTCTCAAAGTGCCAGTGAACCCTTTTTAAATTTTCTTAGTATGTCTTCTATGATCTTCAACAAAGTAAGCAATGTCATTTTGTCACTGTTACTAAAATAATACTGTAATTCAGAAAAAAACTGTTCCAATCCTATGTTTTTGCCAGTCTCCATCAGTCAACCAGTTCACAATCTGGTTGACTGCTCCGAACTTAAGTCACGTACTTTTTGAGGCAACAAAGTGCCTTTGGAGTCACTTCGACATCACAAATGAGGTAGCCTACACTGACACCGAGAGGGTACACTAACACCACAGCATTCAGTTTATAGGTTGCCTGCTTCAAGATTTAGATATTTGATACCCATGTGAGCAAACCCCCCCCATCCAATAGAAGGCTGTTCAACATAAAACTCCACCTCAGACTCATTGTAAACACACTGCTTCTTATGACTGATATTGTCCTTAAAAAGAATGTGTTGCTCTTCATTTTTCAAATATTTCATTTTAAATGTCTAACATTAGAAACAAAGACCTTTTTTTGTTGACAAGTCCACATAATAGTACGGTTTCCATTTTTTTCTTCTTCTTCGATTTGGTTTCGCAAAAAATCAATAAGCAGAAAAAAAATAAGGTCTGCTTACTTTTGTTTGGATGCAATATCGGTGTAATAATGAGGTGCATTGTGCCCGGTTGTTAAAATGCTCCACGTTAAACTTACCTTGAAACACATTTTCATAGTTTTCCACGCAATGCAACTTGGTGCCAGACATGGCTGGATGTAACCAGATGCCCAAACATACAGCCAAAGAAGTTTGCAAATGAGGACTAATAGTATGCAACCTAATGTTATTGTCTGCAAGTACGCCCACATCAGAAGTGGTGCAATGATATGCATCCTCGAGTTCGGCACGATACTGCCTGGGTCTACTTCCTGCATGGGTCTACAAAACAGCGTAAAATATTAACATAATGAAATAACTGATAGAAGAAAAGTGAAGGGCTACACATTCATTATCTAAATATAGAAGCAAGCAACCTAAAAACTGGCTGGGGTGCACACAAAAACCTGGGTAGGCGTGAAAATGATGCCAGAAGTGTTATAAAGTGAAATTCCCCTTTAAGCAGGGCATTTGTCTACTGTCTTAAGCAGTTAACAATGCTTCATCATTGCAGGGCCAATGTGACCTCATCTCTGCCTGTCTGACGGGCTGTCAAGTTCACACTCCAGAATCAACAGTCTGCCTTTTCTCCCTTTGTCCCCCGGGATTAAAGTGAGTAATCATTATAAGACAGGCCTGCAAACAATCCCAAGACTTCTGTGTTTTATATTACATAAAAGTATTGTTCAATGGAATCCATGATGATGAAAATGTGATTATTAACCCCTCGCATTAGCTTATTAACTGTCTGCAGATTGCGGGGTGAGACGCGGTCAGATGTAGGACTAGAGGTTAGCTCATGCCCTTCTCACACATCTCTGCATCTGCAAATCAGAGCACATACATAGTCATGAGCATGTGTGTCTGCCAACGTACACGCACACACACACTGCACGCACAAACACGCACGCACACACAACACGCGCGTGTAACATTAACATATTCACGAGGAGCCGTTGTCTCATTTGCCACACCATCATTTACTGGAACCAAAAAAATACATCTGGGGAAACAGAAAGCCATTTTAAATCTGGGAAAAAAATCATTCCAACAAAACAGATGCATATGCATGCATATTTTATTCAATCTTTTTTTTTTCTCATTAGCGCAAACATGCAAATTTGTCTTTTTTTTGTTTTTGTTTTGTCTGTATCTCTGAAGCTGCTCTGTAAAAAACTCTGCTTCAAACGGGTCCAGTTTGACAGTGTGAGTCCATTGTATCCTCCACTGCTTGGCTCCTCCATGTTGTGTTCTGTTTTGAGTACTGACCACACTCCAATGCTAACAGACCTCCCTTTCCCTGCCAAACCCATCAGTGTTATCTCGCTCAGGACAGTACATGCCACCTGTTGGGAGGATTTAAGCAGATGTGTGTGTGGCGGCTCTTCTGCAAGCCTCTGTGATCTTCAGCTACCCAAAAATGTGTGTAAATGTGAATGGATGTTGTTGTGTAGGGATCAAGTTCTCTCCTTGAGAACACAAGAGGGGCCCCGAGGACACGTTCTGAATACCTGACAGATAGGGTGTGTTGGTTAAAGATTAGCCTGGGAACCAGATGAATCTGCAAGCTCGTGTTTCATTTGCTCTGGTAGATACGTCTGGCCCCTTCCTCTCCTGTTCAGACAGATTTCCAGCCGACCTGGCCCGGGTCGGGCCAATCACAACCGTTTGTCTAATACAGGGCAGGTTTGATACGAAGAACAGAGGAGCGCCGTTGAGGCATTTTCGTAAACAACCAAGATGGCTGCTGTTGATGTGGAATGGTCCGTTGAATCCGCTATCGTGACATGATTAACTAAACTGGACGGTATATTTTCTCCAAAAGAAGAACAAACAACTGCGCTTAAAGCTTTTGTTGATAAGAAAGATGCGTTTGCCGTACTTCTGACAGGATTTGGTAAACGTTTAATTTACGTCACACGTTTCGTTGCTCTGATTTGTTGTAGATCTACCCAATTGCGTCCAGTTGCATTTTGGTCTGGGCCAGGTTGATAACGCACCTTGGAAATCGGAAATAAACTGAGAGGTTCCAGACTAATACGCATTTGCGAATTGGTCTGGTGATGCCAGATGACAGTACAGCAAAAAAAACACTTTAGCAGTCTGTTTTTCCACTCATGTGACGTTGACATACGCATAAGGAAGAAAGAAAGACAATCAAGATTTTGTGATAATTTTCACAAATCTCAATAAGAAAATTGCTATTTGAAACACATCATTTCGAGAAGCATATCCACCTCCTTTGATCTTTTTGAATGTGCAACAGGCCGCAAACGTCATCCAGAGTGCTCATACATGGGCTCCACTGCCGAGACCCCAAAACACTGGCTGCTCCGAGCCCCAAGCATAAATCTGTCTTCATACTGCGGAAATGGGGAACGCAGCGTGAGTAGGTGTAGCCCTAGACTTGCAGTTTCAGACAAGTGTCCACATGGGGAAAGTTCTAGCTAATTAAATTACCAATTAAATGTAATTAAATCACTCATGGTAAGGCTTAGTCCGTCTGAAATGTCCTGTCCTGATCGAAGGTACTTGATTAAGAAATTAATTAGCCCTGGTCATGGTTGTGATTTATGAAGGTTAGAGGCTGGCTATCAAGGATATGTTTTGCTTCACTAAGTGAATGTGTGTTTATTCATACTAGCATAGAGGCAATACGCAACACATGTCCAAGGTGTATGCATAAAAAAAGCTTTTTTTAGACTGTAACATGCATGGTCAAATGATGAAAGATTCGTAGCATGACATTTTGCATAACTGCTTGACTTTGGCACCTTTTTGTTTTTAGCCCCTAAAGCTTTCAGCTTGTAATTAAAATGGTGTGACAGGAAACGTGTGTTGTGAAGAATTAGTCAGTAAAAAAAAAAAAATAATTAAAGGAATTTGCATTTAAAAATAAGCATTTTGTTATATTCTGCATCACTGAACATTTGCAGGCCATTTCTTGGACCCAGCATTGGATGGTTCTGAATAAATGTTCAAAATGAAATCGAATAAGGACAAGAATGTGAGTAACCCTCGACGGCACATCCAATAATCTAAAACAAACAGCTCTCAGGGAACAATTAAACTAGCAACGTGAAATTGTTTGCCAAACAAACCTGAGAAAACTTACCATCAGGATTCATTTGGTACCGGGTGTCTGCCAAACTGTTTGTCAATATTTACCATTTGTTCACAGGTGGAACATTTGGAGCATTACATCCATACACAATACGAAACCCATGATGATAAAAATTAGGCTGATATATTGAAAAACGGGTTCCATTGACCCCCATGCAATTATTTTCATTTGGTATGGGCAGCACATTTTTCATATTTCCAGTATTGTACTTTCCAGTACAAAGATGATCTTGCTCTGTTCTCTCTGCCTCACCCCCTCCAGATCTGAACGAAAAATAAAAGTGCTTAAAAAATTCGTTGCACCTTTGTCTGCAAATTGGCAGCTGGGGCCTCACCGACCCCACTCCATCTACCAATAAATAAAGAGAGGTTAACCAAATTGGACAGGACCAAGAAATTGCCTGCCTAAATTGGCTACAGGATTCATTCTGGGTGGCCAAAGCATGTTTGGTGGGGCTGGTTGCAAGGAGATACTGCACACAGTGTCCAATTGTTTTGCAACATATTACATATGGTTTTTAAATAGAGAATTTAATTTTGTATCATTAGCACTTCATAAGAGACTACTTCTGAACTTCTTTGTACGTCTTCGTTGGAGGTGTGAGTGCAATATTTGTACTCATCTGCAATCAACTGGATTTGAGGAGAAAGATGGATATATGAATATATTACTACGACAACAACAAATTCATTCATGGAAACAGTGATTTGTTTGTATGCATCTGTACTGCTTCATTGAGTATGACACAAATGATTAGAATCTACAATTAAAACACTTTATAAATAAAATATGCAATACTTGCCTATTGTATTCCAGATATGAGCAACTTCGTACGTCTTAATGTCATCACAGTGGAGGTTGAAGGTTAGACTTCATTTTCTGAATTTGCCTCGTTCTTATTTTGCTCCAAATCTTAGAATGAAATTTCATCTTCAGTTTCATCGATGTGTGTCATATCCGTATGATATAAATGCTCAAACTGCACCATTTTCAATATTGCGAAGCAATAATAATAACAAACATGCTTTATTGTCAAACATGTGTTTGGCAAACACATTCAGATCTGTATCTGTAAATGTGAAACATTTACTGAATTGAAAATACTGTTTCATGGCCTCTTGCGCGATAACAAAAGGCAAGAATAAACAGTAAGAATCTGTCCTTGTCTGGGTGGGTGGGCTAGGTGTGCTCCATGCAGTACTTGGCCTTCAATTTATCTCCCAGTGCTAGCTACTGGACTTATTAAAGAGCTGTGATCGAGGGCCAGGGTGCTGGGGTAAAAATCCAATCAATGAAAAAATATATATATATATCGTGAACATCCGTATAGCGCCAGTCCAAATAAACCAGAGGATTACAAACCATTCGACTGGATTACCTCTCAATGCTCTGTAGCCAGAATATTTCACAAGGGACATTCATGATCTATAATTACTTTCCATTTGTGACATAATAATCTATTTTTGTCAGGAAAGAGAAATTATACCTTTATTAGGTTGGGTCACAATGTAGCAGCTAATGAAGTATCCTTGTTTCCTGAACTAGATATTTTGTACTGAGCTGAAATAGTTCTGAGCTGAAATTGGTTCAAAGGTGTGGAAGTGCCCACAAATACAACCCCTTTAAGGTTTCTAAAATATACAGGTATTATAGGAAACTACATAGGCCTACTACATGTACATTTTGACCAATGGGACTGTTGTAATGTAAAGAAGCTTAAGCTTTCTTAAATTGAAAATAGAAGAAATTAAATAACGGTCACTCTCACTTGTCTTTCTGCAAAAGGCATATTTTTATATTTTTGGGATATCTTTAAAAAACATGCCAGTAACACCATTAAAAACAAATTACAGGCCAGTAGTACCTACTGGCACCTTACAGGCCACCATAGCTTCTCCTACGTTGGGGGGGTTAGTCAGTTGGTCGCAATCTGCAACCTCACTGCTAGACGCCACAAAGGGGCCATCCACACGGAGACGCTTTTTGGTTTAAACGCAGATGTTTTGCATCGTTTTGGCCGATCGTCCAAACGAATCCTGTAAACGCATTGCTTGCAAACAAACTTTTCTGAAACCTGGTCCCAGGGTGAAAAAATTCACAAACGAAGCCCTTGAGTGTTCGTTTGGACGGCCAATACGCATACTTGCGTTTCGATGACGTCATCGCCACACCCCTCGAGCATAACCTCTTGTAACCCGTGACGACGTCTCATAACAACAACAATGGCAGACTACATGGTCGTGTTCCTGCTGGAGAAGATATTGTGCCTATTAGGGTTACTGTCTCAAAATATTATGCTCCTGTGCCACCACGCTGAGCAAAAAAGGCTGATGGACAACCACATAAGCCACATTTTACATTTATTTACTTCATGCGCATGCTCCGCCTCTTCCTCTCCGTTTCCGGTGAATTTCTAAAACTGAAACAGCGCCACCTATACGCCTGGAATATGAAGTAGCGTGTTGAGTCTTATTGAGATGGATCCGTTTGGATGCAAATGTTCTTGATACGATGCCAGGGAAAACGGGGGGAAAAAAGATCGTTTTGGTACGTGTGGACTTGGCCTAAATCTTACGCACTGCACCTTTAATTAAGTGAAAATTTAAAAAAAGAATATATCTATGTTTCTGTGGCACTGCAATCTATTTCTGTCTTATATAAATGATGTTTATAAACTGAACCTGCTGTCCATATCAGATGTCGTTGTATTAAAGTCAATAAATAAGTACGTAATAAGATAAGTAAATAAGATAAGTAAGTTACTCTTGTAATAATTGAGAATGACGGCGAGACACAACTCCCCATCTCTCAATAAATGTGCGCGTAATGTCAAGAGACTACCCTAAATGAGATATAATCATGATATACAGCCACTCTACTCAATGTGTACGTACCCAAGTTGGAGGAGAGCAGGTAATAATGGTTGGTCCCCACAAACACTTCTGGCAGATGTCAGAAATCTTGGCAGAACATCTGCTGTCTTTCTGCTGGTGGCGAGAGACACCAGCAGCCAGTACCCTGCCAAGTACCCTGACACAGAACTTAAATCCATTTCTGACTGAGTGATAATAAGCACCCAAACACCTAGAAAAATTGAATTATATATTATATATGACTTCACATTTTACATGATAAGCATTGTATATATGCATGTTATTTTGATTTGTGATTTGGACATTATCAAATGTCTCACCAGTATCCAAGCTATCCAAGGTATTTGAAAAATACTGAACATTTGAAAGCTGCATGTCAAATGGGAAAAGTAAGGTTGTTTCACTAATACATATAATTTGATGCTAATCAATAGCTTAAGGAGGATTTTTAAAGCTGCTGACTCATCGGGAGGTGTACCGATGCCGCTAGGGCTACCATCATGCCCACCGTGTTCTTCTGGATAATTACCGGTAGCTAACAGTAGCTCAGAAGGTAGTGCAACGTTTTATGTAGACTAAACTAAGCTATTGAATAATTAACTTTGAATTTACAAATGTTTTAAAAATAGCTACCGCAGCATACTGCCTCGCATCACCAACCCTGAGGGTTTGCATTTAATTAGCGTGTCATAAACTGTTAAAGGGTACTAAGATCTCAAGAAATGAGGCTGGCGTGCTCCCCAATGCTAGTCCAATTGCTATTATCTTTAGCTTATTACTGAGGGGGGTTTGTGTCCTTTACAATGCTCAGACTCTTTTGAAGAGTTTCAGTATAAAGTTTTGACTCAATCTTCCTGGAGGCTTGGGCCTTTTGGCTAGATGCAAAAAGACTCCAGCGTTCTGCATATCGTGATGAATAACTGTAATACATGGTAAATGACTTGGACTATGGCACGTCAAACGTTTTTTAGATTGTGCATTCTCTTTAAAAAGCCATTAAAGAGGAAAATGATGAAAGAGCGGCTTGACGACATGAAAGATAGCTTTGAATTGCGCTTGAAAAGGGCTTCTCATGTTTCCAAATCTTGAAACAATCAGCGATTATAATAAACATATTAAGTATGCAACTTTGGAGATCATGGGGCAGCATTGTGCATATTTGTCTGAGTCTATATCAGGAGGCTGTGTTCCTTTGAAGTGCGACCATGCATACATCCTACCACTTCAAACAGAATAATGTATGGCAGCAGGGTGACAGGCTAGGGGCCCTAATGGCAATATGGTTACGACGACGTTTCCCTGAGTTGACCTCCGTGGCTGTCTCTTGTCCTGGCTCACCTGGGCCGTTTCTCCTGCCGTGTGCCCACAGAGATCCGCGAGGCGTTCAAAGTGTTCGACCGCGATGGCAACGGGTTCATCTCCAAGCAGGAGCTGGGCGTGGCCATGCGCTCGCTGGGCTACATGCCCAACGAGGTGGAGCTGGAAGTCATCATCCAGAGACTGGACATGGATGGTGGGTCTCTCTCTCTCTCTCTCTCTGATAGCAGGTATTTAATTTAATTTAATAATTAATGGTAGTCATGGTGTAATTATACAAATAATATGTAGACTGTGTCTCTGTCTCTGTCTCTGTCTCTGTCTCTCTCTCTCTGTCTCTCTCTCTCTCTCTCTCTCTCTCTCTCTCTATCTCTCTGATAGCAGGTATTCATGGTGTAATTATAAACAAATATGTAGACTGGACATGGATAGTGGGTCTCTCTCTCTCTCTCTCTCTCTCTCTCTGATAGCATGTCTTTTAATAATTATTGGTAGTCATGGCGTGATTATAAACAAAATGATGTAATATGCAAACAATTAAATAATATTGAGGTATCTTTATCAGGTGATGGTCAGGTCGACTTTGAAGAATTTGTCACATTGCTCGGACCAAAGCTTTCTGCCGCAGGAATGCCTGATAAGTTTTACGGAGCAGACTTTGACTCTGTCTTCTGGAAGGTAAACATCCTCGTCATTATCACCATGTGACCGCAGCTGTTAATTTACCAATTATCAAAGTTATTCATATGCTACTATTATCTATTTTGAATCATTGTTAAATTGGATATTACTATAATTTCTGTGGAATCCTTGTAATCATGCCACTCAAGCACATAATGATTTTTTTTCTGAATATTAAGAAATACTGTAAAAAAAAAAATGTTTTCAGGAACTCAGCCATTATAGATGTATTTTTGTTTGTTTATTTTACACTGGGACTTTAAAGGTGCTGGAAAATTGGCTTTTACTAAGGAGCAGAAAAGAGCGGAAGCAAGATTTAGAAGATAAACAACCATAAAAACATCCCCTCCCTCTCTGCTCCCTCCTTACATTTCTCCACCATTGAGAAGTTTTGCAATTCACGCACCTGTGATTGACGGGCAAGATGGATTCCCCAAACCAATCACAGAAAAGAAGCCCTGATTGTTCAGAAATGAGCCGGGAGCAGTCGAAAATATACATTTTCTCCTACAGAGGCGGGCGCAGTCAACTCAAAACAGATATTCTCACAGCGCATTTCACTCACCTATAGCTGACGGATCGCTAGGCCGTTTCTACCAAACAACACTGAAATGATAGCTCTTCAATCTTACCTACAGCACCTTTAAGAGAATGTATTATAAATGATCTATGAGGTCATGTTCTGGTTGAGCTGTGGGGGGGGGGACCATGTGTCTCATGACAATGGATGCTTAAGATGCTTCTTCTGTGGATCCAGTGTGACATGCAGAAGCTGACGGTGGACGAGCTGAAGAGCCTGCTGTACGACACCTTCTGTGACCACCTGACCATGAAGGACATAGAGACCATCATCATGACCGAAGAGAGCCACCTCAACAGTCCCGAGTGCCAAGTGGATATCGATAGTACGCTCCCATGATTTAATCAATAATTGATATGGCAAGGGTTTTTGTTGACGGAGAAACGAACCGCAACACTGCTTGTACATCGGTCTGCATTAGAGCAGCGAGCCCAAACCTCTGACTTTAGGTGTGCCACTAAATTGTCATTAAGACCTTTTGTGGACCACCTCATATGCAAATGGTAAAAAAATAGATAAATACACATGCAGTGGCTGAGGAAAGAGTGTCAGTACCCACTTTATACATAAATATTACTGCAAGAAGGCCATGGCCAGTGGGAAACAGTGGGAAGAAAAAGTCAGCAACGCTGCTTATGCTCCCAGTGTGTTTATTTAGCAAACACAAATCAACAGAAAACATCAATGGAAAACATATGATGGAACGCACAAAGCGACACTATTTTTGAAATAATAACAAGCCACAATACTATATTTACTGAACAATGTTCATAATATATTTATTTTCAATCTAAATTATTTTTTCTATTATTGTAAATGTATCTATTTCAACAATAAAATCCCACCACCTGCAATACCCCTGGTGTGCCACCAGGGGTACGCGAACCACAGGTTGAAAAACACTGCAACACATGCTTCTGCACACATGACCTCTCATTGGCTGATGGTGCTACCACCCGGTCACCTGATGCTGATGTAGCGCTGATGCGACATACCTGTCCTCCGCTTATGGCAACAGGGGTTGGAGGGGCGTTTCCCAGGGGAACCAGCAGCCCCAGAATGAACAATAAAACTGAAAGCCTTTTTGAAGGCGGGGTCAGGGAGTTTGGTTCTCCTTTATCGCTTGATATGTAAAAAGACAACGCCATGAAAATCCTGGAAAACATATGGAATTTGAAAATAGGTTTTCCAGGCCTGGAAATGCTTTGGGAAATAATGGCATAACCATAAGCTTTTGGAAACATCATAGAAATGTAAAAACCATGGTCAGAATTGTATTGTTTTATGTAAATTTGAAAATGTAAATGACAGGAGTTGTGAGGTGAGAATAGGTCAGAGACACTGTGAGGCGGTTGCTATTTTATGTGCGATTCCGACTTCTAGCCACAGTAAGACTTTCATAACAAGTTTACAATGTCATAGCAGACACAGCAAAGCAAAGCTGGTTTATTCATGACACCACTCAACTACAGACAAATCGAAATTTGGTACGAATTTATGAAAGTCATAGTAAAAAAGTGTCGAAGTGTAGTAGTAAAATAAGAGTGGGAACCCTGCACACTATAAACATAGATGTGTGATGTGTTGGTATTCTGATACACCGTTTCTCTCTCTCTCTCTCTCGTCACAGCGAGCCCAACACAACAGGTGAAGCACACCTGCGTGCGGAAAAGCCTGATTTGTGCCTTCGCCATTGCATTCATCATCAGCGTCATGCTCATCGCAGCCAATCAGATGCTGCGAAGAGGTATGAAGTAAAACAGGGCAGATTCGGCTGACAACATGTTATAAAGGAAAGGTGAACCCGAAGATGATTTGTCCTTCAGATTTCAGTCGACATTACTTCAACTGTTTTTGGCGTACGAGCCAATGACCAAACACTATGACACCTAAATGGACCATAAAGGACATCAGGTTTGTTGTTGTATGTGAGCCAATAATAATAACGGGAACATGTTATACTGAAATGTAAGTGGTGTGTGTATGAAAGGAGGTCAAAAGTGCAGAAACAGAAGTGGAATAAAATTTTAAAAAATGGAGGACGAGCTTTAGACAGTTGGTGTTTTTTAAAGGGCTGAAAAGTATCCTAAAATATTAATTTTCCATATACGTTAAAAGAAATTGAATACTGTAAAATGACATGATTTCAAAGATTAGTTTGAAAATGTAATGTGGCTATTCGTAGCTATGCTGTCATGCTAAATGGGTAGGGATATTTTGTTGTTTCACTTTAGCAAGCTGCCAAATACTAACACAACAATACAATATAACAAAAACAATGATAAACACAATACACATCAATAAAAACTGCAAACCGCAAATTGACTGAAAACCTTTCAAAATGTTTTGCCGTATTATTTTTGCTATCCATGGGATGGGACTGCATTTTTTAACTTATACCGTTCACCGTTAATAAAAATTGGTATAAATCATTACATAGGCAAAAGCTGAAATGGGCTACAGACACTTATTAGTACACACTGCTAGTATGTGTTTGTAGCGCCTGGATGTGTTGCCAGCCTAATGTGCACTTATTAATTTACAACATGATTTGCACTAAAAACAAGAAAGCAGTTGAACAGACTTTGCTGTGTAACGTGAGCACTCACTCCGGGACAAAGCGATTGATCTGAGCGCTAAATTGATCTGGAAGTGGATGACTTGGACAAAGTGGATTAAATGGCCCTTTTTATCGGAAATCGCTGAGGTAGGCAATATTTAAACATATATAAAAATATATATATACCAAAAACAAATCCGGTTAAATCATTGGTTGGAAATAACCTTTGGTTTGTGCCAAAGTGCACAAAAAAATTAGGGCAAAGGGCACGGCACAACATGGATACTACAATATAGAGCAGATCTGTTGAGAATCTGTGTAGCAATACATTTATGCAACACACAGAGAACCAACTCAATGTGGGATTTCTGCTGAGCATTACATATCTGTAGAAAATACCAATGCTGCAATCATATTTGTAACCACAGTTAGAATGACTATGTTCAATTGTAATACAATCCAATGTGACATGATCAGTAAAATATCATAACTGTATTTTGTTACCAATAAGAATGATGAGGGTATTGACAGGCAGTTTACCCCAGATATATTTAAACACAGCTCATTTGCATGTACACTACATTTTAAAGTGTTTGTAATTAATGTAAGAGCAAATTCCTGATGTATTTCAATGATTATGCAAATTGTAAAGTGATTGTTTCAAAAACATGTATATCTAAATGTCTAATTTTGTGTGGACATTGAGACAGTTAAAAACATGACATTCTTTGTTTTTATGCTGTGAACACATATCATGAATAACGTTTGGTTAATACATGGACCACGAAAACAACATAGTATCACTATTGTTTAAAATACAACATAGTTATATTTTCTTACTTGAAAGAGTGACTCATTAAACCTGGTGATTTTATTATGAATGTAAACATACTATTCTTTGTGGAGGGGAAATCTATCAGGTTGTTTTGTGTTTCATTTTGTTTCCAGTTGACCTGGAGTTTGGTGGGAACACTATGTCTCCATGCCATGCACTTACATTGACTTTTCCTCTCCTGTCAAAGATTTTTTTTCAGAAAATTCTTTCATTTCAAATCTTCGTCATGTCAAAATGACTTTTAACAAATAACAATATATTTTTCCTCTTGCCGTTTTTATCCTGAAGTTTATTAAATCTTTACCATAACAGAGACGAATGTGAGATGTGAGATAAGAAGAATGCTGGCAATGCATTATGGGAATTCTATCTTGTATCCATCTCCTGTTTGTATGTGAAAACTATTGTGTGACGTTACTTCACTTCATGTTAACACTTAAAGTGTATTGCATTTGTGTATTATATACTGTAGCTATTGTATCAATAATGACAGTGAAGCAATTACTCTGTATCGTACTCCGTATGTTACAGTGTGTATGAAGGTTTATGAAGTATAACAAGAGGATATGTTTTGTCTAAAGATAGACAATATATCAAGATATCTTTGATTTGTACTGTAGATGTTCTCTGTTCTGTGTTCATATAGTATTACGGTCAAACACTGTGCAGAGCTAATATGTCTCATCGTAAATATTTCAACGTTTTAGACGTACATAAAAATCCATTTGGTGAAATGCACTCTCTTCGTAAAAAATTAAATAAACTGCTGCTGAATTTCAGTCACTTAGGCTGTCACTAATAATGTAAGTGTTAATAAATGTCAATGCAATATCTAGTTACAAAAAGGAATGGAAAATCCCTGTGTGAATCAGTCTTGTTTCTTTGGATGTTACAGCCCAAAGTTTTTCTAATGTCCAGGACCAAAGTGTATTTGCTCCTTTGTTCTGTAACTACAAACATTGGTTACTGCATCATACAAACATTTATGTACGCGCCGTCTCGATGCATGGAGTCCAATAAAAATAACTGCATAAATGTCCCACCAGCTGTTCTCGTTCTTATTTTTTCACAGCACAATAATAAAACCCAAAAGGGCTCTGGTTAGCAAATCATATATCAATTACAATATAACAATTATAAAGTTTGATCCATTTTATTTGATATTTTGAGACCAACTTAACAATAAGGACAAAGGATAGAAAGCAGACTCGCTTGGCTGAGGTTAAGGAGCTGTATGTTTATAGTGAGTAAGGAAGTCCTGACTTGGGTCTACTCATGCCTCCTATTTTAGCAGGAAGCAAAAGGCCAACAATGCATTGCCTCACTGCAGGTAGGACACCACACACGCTAATGAACTGAAATACATGACGACAAGAGACCTTTCTAACTACCGCCGGTGAAAGGAAATAATTGAGGTTTGCTGAGAACTCTGGATTGTGATTTATCCAACTTAATCCATTCCCTTAGTCACTAAGCTCGTTAAAAAGTATTTTCCATCCTCCGCCCCCTCGTCTTTAAACACCATGTACTTAATGACTTTAAGATGTCCAAATCCATTACCCTAGAGGCGTTTTAGACAGCTATTAAATACCTTAGAGAAAGTCTTGAATGACAACTCCAACTATTGTACATTTAATATTTTATCAGTGGAGTTTCATTGTTTTGGTCCAGATTGCTGCTCTCTTGTCCGGGTCTCTGTTCTAAACAAGACTACCGCTATGAAAAGAGACTTAACCACGGTCTAATAAAGAATACGTCTTAAATAGGATGAAAAACGCAGTCTGGGAATGGGGTTAGACCGTCGTAAGACAGGTTAGTTTTGGCCTTCATTGGACTCAGTGATTGTATGGAGAAGAGCTGCTAGCACACCAGTCTACACCTGCATTCTGGCTACCAGCGCAGGTGCTTTTGGCACACAAGTGGCAAAAGCACTTTGAAATAGCACGCAGCCGATGTTCTCATTCGACCCATCGAAAAATACATGTCCTAGCAGTGTGTCACTGTGAATTCAGTTCTTCAGGTGCATGTCATGGTTGCAATTCCTGTTCTAACTGTTCTATTGTCGGTTGAATTGAACGACATCTTGACCAGACAAGATGTTTCATCTTTCTGTGTAGATGTTTAGGATTGATAGTGTGCAGATAATGAATGTATGGGCATTTTAGGGAGATACAGAAGCAGACATCAAATGAACATCTACTTGGCATGCAATTAGTATACAATGATTGGCCAAGGGTAAGTATGTTACTTATTGTTTTGTGTGGCACACTGAAGGTTTCGTGCCCGTAGTCAATGAGTGGTCTTGTTTGTTTGTTCTGAAGAGCAATTACTTCCACATCCCATGTCTTCATGTTATATTCCCATAAGTTGTTACCAAATAATATATGCTAATATAATTCTAAAAATGCTTCTCTGCTGTGCCATTGAGGGAAAAGCTGATTCACAGCTGTCAGGGTTCATGCTGGCTGGAAGCAACGGTACCACCCAGAACATTTTCAATGGGGTGGCCAGATGGGGCTTGTGAAAGTGTCACACTAAAAATGCTTTTTTTTTAAATCACTGAAATACAGAGTATGAAATTGAACCGATTTACAAGAAGATGTTATCAGTTCAGTTCAGTTCAGTTTATTGAAGTTGCATCTCAGATCATATTTACATACAATGCAAGAGCAAAAATCTTAGCTGAAATATTGCATGTTATTTTCATGGATGACCTGATGGCTCAGCCACACTGTTTTGTTACGTTACGGCTCTGGCTGTCTACCATTTACTTGCCTTTAGCGTTTTGCGTTTTCCCTGCGTTTCCTCTTCCTTGATCAATCGCCTGCTTGCCCTGCAGGTGCAGCTGGACCGCAGGAGAGACGGCGGCGGTGCCTGGACTGAAGGACATCAAGTTAGGCTGACCCCTCATCTTCAGCCTCTCTCACCTCAGGGTGCCGCCCACGTGGCCGGATCGCCTCTCTTTAATGTGTTAACATTAGCATGTTCCCCTCTTGAAGGCTGGTTTTTGGCTACTCCCTCATCCATTGTTACGCAGGGTTATCCTGTTCCGTTAGCCCTGTGTGTGTTTTGTCGCGTAGCTTCAGTGACAACCAAGGTACAGTGATTAGGAAAAGATTCGATTTCATACCTCAAAATGTGAGGTCAAAAGAGAAAATGGTTTGGGTTCGGGTCAGCGGCACCACGGACTAAATGAGAACATCTTACATTTAACTTGGATATTATATATTATATTTATATTCAAATAATAACAGTTTGTGATGCGGTCACAGGTGTGTTTATAGTATTTTACAACATAGCTATGAGCCAAATTACAGGAAGTAGAGGGCTGCATTGGGATTGGGTCCCGCTGGGTCCTGCGGGACCCAACTCAAATCTCGCGGGAGCGGGCGGTGTGAACTTTGCTGCGGGCGGGAGCGGGCGGCGAAAAAAATGCATGTTTTTTGACGCACTGGTCAGGCCTATTAACAGCCTAGAAAATGACGTGTTTTCTCCTGCGGGACGGGAGAAGACACAAAATCAATGCATTTCTATTACTGTGCGGGCATAAATTCTCAAAGTTTTGCGGGTGCGGGCGGGAGTGGACATACACATTGCGGGAGCGGGCGGGAGTGTAACACACACGTTGCGGGTGCGGACAGTAATGGTCAGAAATTCAGCGGGAGCGGGCGGAGCGGGATGAAGAAAACAGTCCCGCGATGGGCTCTAACAGGAAGTATCCACAAGACTTTCGTCATGATACTCTGAGGAGAAAGTGACTTTGTTACATTTGTCCTTGTTTTGAAGTATATCATATCACAAAATGGCACCAAAAAAGAACAAGGAGGTCAAGGAGATGAAGGAGATAACGGAGATAAATATTCATTCGGCACTCGACTCGATGACTTCAGCTGAACTTTCAGAAGGTCCTGCAACAGTAAGGGGCCTCGTTATTGCAGGAGAGAGAAAATATTTAGTTGTATATCTCGACTTCCTGAAGGCCAAAAAAACCTGGTCGGGAATCTTATTTATGATTTAAAAGATGATTAATAAGTGTTACTTGTCTCAGAGAGAAGAACCACATCGGTAAGTCCTGCAACGTATCCGAGTTCAGTCCCCACCTCTCCATCGATGACAGAGAGATCAGGAAGGTCAACTTGTTTGTGTCAACTGAGAATAATGTGACACAACATGACAACACAGCAAAGGGCCAGGGGTGGTGGTAGCTCAGGCGGTAGAGCGGGTCATCTGGAAACCGGAAGGTTGCTGGTTTGATCCCTGGCTCCTCCTAGCTAAATGTCGACTCTACCTGCTCCAGACGGGCTGTTGCCTTGCATGGCTGCCACGTCCACCGATGACACTTGTGATTCAAGGCTCTTGTGAATTTGTGTAACCTTAAAGCTGCATGATGAAACTTTTTCACTGCAGCCATCAGTTTTGTTGAAAGTGTGACCTTCTCACTTTTTTCTCCACATAGTTGATAATAATTGATGTCACTGTTGCTGACGCAGGATGTGACGATAATGGTCGTTGGTTGTGTGAGAGCACTCTCTGAACCATTTAGGTTTTTCCGAAAATGTCTTTATTAAAAAAGACATTTGGAAGTGCTCTCACGCAACCAACACTTTACCATTACCTGCTGTATCCCTTCATAGTCCCCCTTGGGGCTCAAAACTCAATACCCATCTTCAATTCTTCACCTTTTCACATGCCAAGCAATCTGGCTGCAGGGCTGTGTTTCTCTGACTGGGGTCCACCATCGACGTCTCACCATTTATCTGTCTTTGTTACTCATCCATCAGATTAGACACAAAGTCAGTCTCAAAGCCTCTTTCTTTATTTATTGAGGCTTGCACTTAAAGCGCCAATATCAGTCAATGTAATCGCTCAAAAAATCCTCTCTTCCCTCTTGCGTAGCCTAGCCTGAACATCCCACTGCTCTCCTGCGACTGCTATGCAAACTTTTTCTAAAAAAGTTCTCCCTCTCCCTTGCTGGAATTTCTAGTTAACTCGGTCTACATTTTAAAACAGTCTTTAAAAATAACCTGTCACACTTCCTCGGTCCTCTTTGCTCTCAGAAAGCCCTGGCCATCTGCCAGCTCCACACACGGGCCTCTGGACTCTGCCATCATCACCAGCAGGGACGGTTGGTTGTCACTTTGTAGAAACTGTGCTGACAGGGCCAGCGCCTCAAACGAGACTCGTCTCCCTCCTGACATGAATAACACACTGCCTAACAGCCGGGAGAGAGGCGTATGTTTAAAAGCCGCTCACGCGTCTCATGTCATTGCAACTTGAATATTCGCTGCTTTGTTCCCACGGTGGAACTGTCTTACCGCAGAGCAGCTCCGACTAGGGCTGGGAGATGTGTCTCGAGGAGTAAGTAAGCATTCGTCGCGCTAACCTGCGAGTGACCCTCCACTGATTTTCGACATCGAAGTAGTCCCTAAGATACCTAACAAAAGTCTACAAGCTACATATGACGATATACTGTAGATCAAGGGACAATAGATGCTATAATGTTTCTATCGTTACGTCGCAAATTAGCGGCAGAACCGCTTTAAAGCAATATATTACGTTGGTTGACTCCTTATGGTCCTGCCACATGGGAGAGGCGATAATCTAACATGGGGGGAGAAAATAATAAAACAGGAGTACTTTTCATTACGAGAAGTACTTTTCATTTGCCACGCATGTAATTCACAGGTTGATCCAAAAAGTAGGGCTAGGCATATGATTATCATATATAAACAACAAATGTTATTGAATTTCCAGGAAAATTACTATCGTGATATACATCATTATTGAGATATAAAAGTGACCTATATTGTGATAGAAGCCCAGCCCAGGCTCTGACCACACGTTGTGAGAAAAGAGGTTCTAATATACGCCATTTGGTGGCCGTTTTTATCCAAAGCGTCTTACGATACTGTGAGTGCATACATTTTTAGCATGGGTAACCTTAACCCTGGCAATGCTAATGCCACGCACTACCAGTTGGGCTAGCAGGACCAGGTTCTCTAAAATCGATCGTCCCAAGTTCTGAGACGGCTAGGGTCATCCAGAGAAACTTTCATTTCAATAAGACATTAAATTAAAATATCTTTCAGTGTGAACTCATCCACACACACACCCACACCCACACACGTCAGCATCAGACTTCTCTTAGTCTTCTTTGAGCTGAAGGCGGAGCAGACAAACATCCTCCTCGAGGTTCCCGCGTCTCATGTTTTGACGACTGGTAGGTCTGACAGCCTGGTGAGTGGAAAGAAGCCTGACGTGGGACGTGTTCACTGATTTCAGCCCCAAACAATTCCCTGTCTGACTGACCGCTCAATGACTCAACAGAGGAAGTCTGCTCCAGCTCTCCACCCTCCACCCCCCACCACAGGGGACTCTGTCTCCCAGCTATTGGCACCCTTGGTGTTTGGGGGTGGGGAAGAATGTGTATAAAAATAAGAGTATATCCGAACAGGTGTTGGCCCCGTTATGTTCTGGAGTTATGTTGTGGGTTAGTGGCATATAGGACTGGAGTCATTTTAAATTTACATTTAGGTCATTTAGCAGGCGCTTTGGTCCAGAGAGTCTTACAATAAGTACATTTGTCAGTAGAAAGTAAAACAACAATATATCACTGTCGGTATAGAAAGAATGTCAATAGAGCAAGTCTCCAAGTGCACTGTAGGTTTAGCTTTCCTTTTTGGTTTTCAGCATGGATAGTAAGATGCTATGTACTATTTAATTGCCAGGACATACAAACATACAGTACAATAGGCTTTTGTCATTTTGTCACATTATATGTTGCTTAGATTCCGATAATCGGCTACCTGCGAAAAGGCTTTCCACTGGATTTGCCCCATGACACAGCCTTTTTACAGAAGGTGTTCATCACATAAAAATACATGAATAAATGAATTGAAGATATGCATAATGAATTGCATTATTATTATTATTATTATTAATAATAATAATATTATGAATCGAGGCTGTGATGTTCTGCATGCTCCAATAAAACATCTTAAAAAAAAAAACTCAACCCAAGTTATGCATTCCCCCAAATAACTGGGGCATTCAGCCAGATACAATTAACACCAGAAGCAGTCGCTTTAGAAAACCACCTCTCTGCCAACACCAGCACATTTATTCCAACCCAGCTGAATGGAAGCGCTGCCGGAGAGGAACCTAGCAGCCCAAAACACCAATGAGTGAACACAGACTAATGTTAAACAAAACACAATGGTAAACTTTCCACATTAAATGTTGAGTTCTGGCCTTTAGGTATGCATACTAATGCTGAATACATATTTTACATAAATTGCCAATTATCACTGCATATCACTAAGAAGGGAGACGTGTATCATTATTAGGGAAACGTATAATATATTTCCAAGTCCGGCATTTCCTAAAGTTGCAGCCCAATTTATTTAGGTTCCGCTGTTCTGAATTATTTATCTCAGAATAGCGAAGTCCCCAAGCCTTATTTATTCCTCTTGTTTAGGTTTTACTTTATTTCAGAAGAATGGATGTGGAGCTCCGATGCGTTGGCTCTAGCTCACCAGGGAGAAACCGAGCTTACGGCATCCTTGAAGCAGGACCGTAAAGTGAATGTGTTTAATAACAGTTGTTTCCTCGTGACACCTAAAGTGTCAAAACATAACATGATTTCATTGTTTGTAATTCACCTATATCCTTCGTAGGACTGAACGATATGGTAAAACAAAAACAAAAATCATATTGTGATTATTTTTGACAGATACTGTGATTGCGATATGATTCATTATTAGTGGAAACGATCATTTTTGTATCACACTTTTCATTTTCACTGAAAAAACTATTAAAATCATAATGTGACATTTGTTGGGGTCTGTACCAAAGAAAAATGTTTTCTTCTGGAGAAAAATGTGTGTAGGCCAGGCCACTTCATTATAAGGCTGTTACATTTAAATGTACACATTTTTCCCTCATCAAAAAATTGCAGCTCCTGCGATTTGGATATTGCACTTGGCTATATTGCAATTTCCATAATATTTAGAGTCATTGTTCAGCCCTAACTTTGTCATGCAGTTTAACCCCTAGCAACAGGCAAATCCTTCAGTGTAGATCCATGGTTCCGACGCAACACTCGCTGAAGTACAACACGCAGGCTGGTCTAACTAGAACATGGACTTTACCTTGATGGATTCTGTCCCAAATTTCAGAAATGCAAATGAGAACATGAAGCTGGTTTTAAAATTCAGACACAAAAACAGCCACCTGTGAGTTGGAGAACTATTGTTCCTGGAGAAATACCAGTCATGACAAAATCTTCAGGCAACATGTGGCGAACGTGTTTCTTGTATATTAGAATACCCAACAGGAGACCCGAGAGCACCAGCGATATGGATATCAGGCGAGAGGTTTTTTATCCATCTTCCGACACGACTGTATAGGATTGGGTATTCAGGTCAGCCTCTTGGGGACCGGCGGAGGTTAAGGTGGTAAGGAGCGCAGAGAGAGGGGTGGCAGTGAAAAGGGCAGTGATTGTACCGGTAATTACAGCAGCAACAGTCTATCCTGCATGCTAATGAAAGGATGTGGTGGTGGCGAGAGACAGAGCCTGAAAATAATGGTGACATCCACTAGCTTGGCATGAACATAGAATTTTGTTCACTGTGAAATGACCCAGAGATGTGGAATTATGTAGTAATAAAAACAGAAATAACTTGCATCACTGACTCACAAAACGAATGGTTTAATAGTTTCTTGCATTGTGAATATTAAGAGGCTCATCTGTTACAAAATTACGATGTGTTAATTTTGAATTATGTTTAATTATAATCGCTTCAGTTTTTATGCGTAAAATGATAATTTATGATGAGATTAACATATTGATAACCTAGCTAAAGACAAGGAGTTATGCTCAATATAATTCAAGATATAAAAAAAAAGGATCAGATTCTAAAGTACAAAATCATTAACAAATAACTCAACTGTAACTGTAAATAACTTAACTGTCAAACCAGTAAATTATACATTTTACAGCTCAATATTTAATAAATATTCCTAGGTGACAAATGTCATGTCAAACAAAGGGTTACTCATCCTGCAAGATAAAAACAGAATCCCTCACAATAGGCAATACCACAAGACCTCACTGAGAGAGAAAGTAGCGCTTCCCATTCATTCATATATATATATACGGTTTCATTTACGGGACCATAAAAAGGAAACGCCAAAAGAAAACAACAACATACCACCACGATCATGTTGTATGGACACTTCCCCTGACGTCACGGCTGTGACCTTGTTAAAGGTCGTGTCTCGGTTATTTATGAATTATTGAGTATCCCTCATCATCGTCCCCATTCCGTGTTCATGTCCACTTTCCACCCACCTGGGGGAGGGGGCCGGAGCGAGGGCGGTAGGTCACCGATAGAGAGGAGACGTTGAATGACATCAATCTCCGTTTGGTCTTCTTCTTCCTCATCCTCGTCCTCATCCTCCACTCTGTAGGGACAACACATGGAGAAGGGTTGAGGTGTAGAGAATGGTCTGGAGGAGTAAGCATTCGTCACGCTAACCTGTGAGCGATTAAAGGGACCTTCCACCAATTTTCGACATTGAAATGCTCTCCAAGAGACGTAACAATGAACTAAACTTGCTTATAAATGCACCATGTGGCTCAAAATACGAAGCATGAAACAATGAGACGACAAGATGTCATCCACAGTCCGCAGGTCGAAAAATATAGAATACGAAACTCTAAACAACAGTAACCCAGCTTATTGTTGCCTCTCTGAACGCTCCCTCACCCGGATGTAGGCGAGTTCCTGTAATGTCCGGCTCAACTCACGCTTGCCTCGCAATGCACTATGGACGTTGTAGTAAATTGACACCATTATATAACTCCCGTCTGTGCGTTTATTCTAAGCGTTTTTGTTTGGTTTTTGGGCACATTTCGACAGCTCGGGACACTAGGATTACACAATGATGACACTACGCGTTAATACAAATGTGGCTGTGCGGGTGGAACGTCCCTTTAAGTCCTGAGAGCTTCACATGCCAACGCGTACCGCTCGCTGCTCTGGGCAGGTTTCCTCTTCTGCCTCCTCGTGAGCCATTCCTCCACGCCCAACGCCGCCGAGCCTCGGTACTTAGGGTCCTCTCGGCGACATCTTTCCTCTAAAAACAGACAGAAGAAAAATGAGTCACTCTCTTCTAAGAGAATTGCTTAAAGCAGTGGCTCTCAACTGGTCTAAACTGAGGACCTGCATGTGTCATTAGTCATTAAGTCACGACCCATAAATAAAAAATGTATTCACCAATATTGCAGTAATCAACAATGCCTTCATGTACTGTTGAAAACATGGAGTGCACCATTGAGGCTAAATTCAAATAGTCAGCCATTGAAACATGAATAAACACTGAAACATTAGTTGATTTGTGGGCTTCTTTCGAAAGATTAAGTTTTGTTCTGCGACCCACTCAAAATGCCCTCTCATGTGTCGTGATCCACCAGTTGAGAACCACTGGCTTAAAAAATAATCCCGGTCTAGGCCATCACTTCGTAGGGCCGATTCTGCACAAGAGCATTTCTCGTGAATGCGCTTGTCACAAATGTAAACAATAGCAATACAGCACTTTGGTCTTTGCGATGAGACATTTTGTTAAGTACTTGTATGGCGATTCGCCGCTATGTTGTCCACAAACTCTGTACTGATTGAAGCACATTAATTCCAAAACACCCATTACTATTGTTTGTATTTGTAGCAGGCGCACGCACGCTAAATGCTCTTCGGCAGAATCGGTACAAGGAAGTAATAATTTTAACAGATGTTATTGGTAACGGCTGTTTCAGTGAAGCCAGGAGAGAAGGTTATGATGGTTTTTAATGTTTATTGTCCTTTAAAGCAGATACTTTTATTGGTCAAATTTTAAAAAAGGAAAAAAAACATAGAACACATCAAAATCACTGTCCTTATGCACCATGAAGACTAAGTGCTATGAGTGCTATGAGTGCTATAATATGCTATAAGTGATATGGCGGATTAATCTAACAACATAATGCGTCAAGCCTTGAACTAACGTGTGGTGAACAGCATCACCTAGTGGTCACAACTCACCTTCCATCTGCATTTTTAGATGCTCCATCTCTTCCTCCGACATGTGCGAAAATCGGCAACTGGGCCCAAAGCCACAAACCCCTAATGTGGAGGTAATAATGTCACGACACAAAGCGTTGTCACGTGAGTCCCATAGCAGAAATTCAGACTTTTAATTTTGTATTTTGTTAACTGTGATCCTACCCGTCTGTAGAAACTTCCTGCATGGTTTCTTTGCTTGCTCGTCCTGCAGAATGGCTGCAGTGTCTTATTTGAAAACGGGCCCACGAAAGACAGAGACAAGACAATAAGTTATCTGGACTGTCCCCTCATGCTTCTGACAAACAGGTTAACATCTGCACAGACATTGCTGGAAGTTGTGAAGGCAAAATCTCACCCCACATTCACCAAAACACACACACACAGACCGCTTTTATAATATGGTGTCACTAACATATTGACTAAACGATTCAGTGTGAATCCACACAGAACCGATGAGAGCATCGTCAGGAGGGCCTGGACCAGCCTCACCTCTGAAGCGGTCGAACCAAGCTTTCTTGGACCTGTGGTGCTGGACCCCGTTCAGATGTTTCTTCCGGTTGTGCATGTTGTCCTGAAAGGACCGATCACAGTAGTCGCAGTAATAGCGCCTCCCCATGGTGGAACTGGGAAGAACAAGAACAAAAAGCTTAGGAAACCGATGTCAAACGATGATTATAATGTCATCCGTCTGCTGCTGGTGCGAATTGTTGCTGATAAGATACCTATAGGGGAAGCTCCTTAATAACATGTCTTACTGAATAGCTCTTTAATAACATATATTCGTTCATTGTGAGTCGCATTGGATGAAATTGTCTAGACCTACGAAATGACTTAAATAGTCAAATAAATATAATTTGTAAAGCAAATGAATCCATGCCTATGGTACGAGATATCATATTGCGATTATTTTTGACATGGCCATATGATTCAGTTTGAATCGTCCGATATGATTCAGTGTGATTCAGTAAACTGAATCAATATACAAATTGCAGCACGTTGTCTAAAGGATGAGCCTGTGCCTAAACATAAATCCCAATACATTACAGGATAAACTAACAGGTAGCAAACTGTTAAGCCTTGCCAACACACAGACACATAATGAACAAAGCTTTATGAACATATCGGCAGATCCCACAGAGATACTGCGCGTGGAAAATATCACAACTTTACTTACGGTTTTGTTGTTATCCTCAACGGGAAGTGACGTATGGGTGGTGTTCTTCTTCTACTCCTTTCTCTTGTTTTACGGCGGCGGGCGTTCAGCTTATTGGTGCATTACCGCCACCTCCTGGTCCGGACCAGAAATCACAGCCGTACAAACTGAATGAGTCCTAAAACCCGTTTTGGTCTACGACATAAAACACGTCAGTAAATACCCCACTCGTGAATTTTGAAGCTTTTACGTGTCTTAAACAACTTCTGGCGATTGCATTTACGCTTCAAAAGTCATAAAAATAGTGTTCATTGGTGAAGATTATCTTCCCATCTACGTCATCCCTGCACCCCTAAAATGAGTGGTGCAGGGATGACGTTTTTTAAGACACGTAAAAGTATACACGTAAAAACGTATATATATACGTATATATATATATATATATATATATATATATATATATATATATATATATATATATATATATATATATATATATATATATATATATGTATATATACGTATATATACGTATATATATATATATATATATATATATATATATATATATATATATATATATATATATATATATATATATAATTATTATGATTATTATTATTATTTTGTGAGTGAGTCGGAAGTGAGTCAAAATTGCATTTCCGCTTCTCCGTCCCGAGAACTCCACTCTGCTGTCACCATGGCGCTAGGGAAGACCGTCTACACCTTACTGTTCCGGAGGACCTCCACCTTCGCGGTCTCCATCATGGTCGGCGCAGTGTTCTTCGAGCGGCTGTTCGACCAGGGCGGGGACGCGGTGTTTGAACAGATGAACCGCGGGGTGAGTTTAGTCTTTCATCTCCCGGACGCTCCGTAACCTGACCTTCTATGTAGAGGACAAATGCAACGCTAGCATCTAGCTTAGCATGCAGGGAGCTAGCTCCATAACGCCAGATACACACAGCAACGCTAGCTCTAGCTTAGCATGCAGGGAGCTAGCTCCATAATACCAGAGACTGACAGCAACGCTGGCATTATGTTAGCATGCAGGGAGCTAGCTCCATAACACCAGAGACACACAGCAACGCTAGCTTTATGTTAGCATGCAGGGAGCTAGCTCCATAACACCAGAGACTGACAGCAACGCTAGCTCTAGGTTAGCATGCAGGGAGCTAGCTCCATAACACCAGAGACACACAGCAACGCCAGTCTATGATCTAACCATGCTTATCGCTTAGAGGCGTACTGTTACGTTCCCATCAAACTAAATCGCCCACAGGGAGCCAACAGTAGTCAATGGCAACCAACTTAACATACTGGGAACATGCATAAGGGCATATGAGGGCTGGAAAGCTGAGCAAGGGGATGCAAAATCCAAGTCAAGTCAATTAGTGTCTAATCACAAAGATGGATGAACTGAAAAAAAGACCTAGACAAGGTCTAGGTTGGTTGTCACAGAAAGGGTCGACTGAAGGTGTCGACCTCCTACAGCTCAAAACAAAACCCTAAAACAAACACATTCACAACATCTAACAATCAGAGAGAGAACCAACTGAAGCTGTTGCCTCTCCGGCAGACACACCAGCAGCCAACCTCCAGCCAACCCGCCCTATATACAGTTGGGAGGAGGTCACAGGTGGCCTTTGGCTTTGTTTCACTCCTCATTAGAGCAGTCAAATTGGAAAGCAGATTGTAACGGTACTTGAAAGGGAGTTGTCTAACGTTTGTAATTCTGGCTTTGTTTCAGAAACTCTGGAAACACATCAAGCACAATTACGAGACAGAGGATTAGGATGGGTCCAGCTACTGCAAGGGAGCAATGTTCATCTTGCATATTCCATTCTTTCAAAACATCTGCGCTTGAACCGCTGGACAATGTTCTGACTGGTGTGCAGGCCGGCCGCGATCTGATGGAAGTTATGTGGACTGGCCAGAACACAACCCAGGTGGATTAGTTGCTCCTGTCATCTTGTCCTCCTCCCTTCTGTCATAGTTTGTCAAGCTTTCCCTTCTCCAAGATCGTTTTAATGAGTTGTTAAATTAAACACCTGTAAATCTAAGATTGTGTAATGTTTTTTATTCATAGTGAGTGTATGAGCTAACCGTTTTATGAGTATTTTATGACCTGACATTGAAATACCCGTACACAAAGCTGTGTAAGTGTAATTGAAAAACTGTTGTGAAACTAAATAGGGGTGGTTAATTGGTCCAATTTCCCGATTCGATTCCGATTATTGAAGTCTCGATTCGATTATAGACCGATTTTCGATTATTAACGATTATCGATTTGATTTTCGATTATTATAGTTACCGACTGAAGTCTATTTTTTTGAAAGACAGACGCAACACATGTTTTACTGTAGCCTTATAGCTATAATGTACACAGTTATAAAAACAGAAAACACCACACTGTGTAGCTTCAGTGATCAAATGACACTGATCAATATTTATTCCTCTGGAACAACCAGCTTGAACACGTTACTGTAGCCTTGTAGTTACACTGTACACAGTTATAAAAACATGCTGTGGAACTTAACTTGCGTTATCAAATATACTGAACAATATTATATTCATTGCTGGCTCAGTTACACAGCGTCTTGTTATGACAGACAGTTATAACACCGCCACCTTGTGGTCAAATCCTGTATGGCAGCCAGTAATAGGAGGACTCGCCTTTGTATTACAATTTGAAAAATATAAATAATCGCTTTTTTGAAAAATTAATAATCGATTCATAATCAGTCATTTCGTAATCGCGATTAATCGATTATCGATTTTTTTCACCACCCCTAAAACTAAAGCAGTGATACAGATTCTTTTTTAAAAAGCAGCATCAAATCATTTTAAATAAAGGAAATTATGAATTGAACATGGCAAAAAACATATGACATAAGTGACATCTTGATGGTTTGCATGTTAACTGGCCAATGATGCCGTCAATCAGGAAGAGGAATATTTTGAGTGTCTTGAGTATACGCTCACATTAAATAGAGCCAACCATGACTCTCCTCCATAGAGGGTACGTCACACCGACGTCAGAAGGTTACGGGCCAGCTGAAGTAACATTCTCCTCATTCAATTAATTTTTCATAAAGTGAACCAGCAATACACACATAATATGCAGGGTAGGCCTCAGACAAGATTGAGCTAGTTGTTGTGCTAGAGTTTTTCATAAGTAAAACCCTTATGCTGCTTCATTCCACACAATAGAGTTTTAAGCAATCTTGGCTCTGAAACATGAAATCATCCTCTAAACCGATTTTAAAAAGCACTTGATTTTAATTTTATGATTTCTCCAATATGTGACCTTATTTAACTGCAATCGCTGTAGCTGTCTGAATGAGTTTCTGCACGTACCATACATTAAACAACTTATTTTTCCACTGACCCTAAATCACATCTACCACAAGTGTATATGTACCACATGTATATAGCACATATGCTTTATGTAGAACATGTTGCATGTAGCACATATGTTGGACACAGTTTTGTGCTAGAAACTCTTTTGAAGTGCTGGCGTAATATGGCAGAGGACGTCAAAACCCGTTTTACAACCTTGCTTTTGTAGATGTGGCACTCATACAAAATAGTGAAACCACACATTTTAGCAATTTATATGAAAAAAAATACTCATTTATTTGAAGTAATGACATTAAGAGCTGTGGCGATATGAGTAGTATTGTGCTGAGTAACAAGGATAATGCAAAAGGATTATCTGCACAAAAACATGAAATGGATATAGTGACTTCTATTCAATTTTAAAATGTCCACGTTGCAACAAATGCAATTTTGTTATACATAAAACCCATTGTGTATTCAATACATTATTGGTACGGATGATATAAGACCAGGGTCAAGGTATAAAGCACTGCGTTACCTGGCTTTCCCTGTAATAAATGTAAATTTCAATTCTGACAGAATAGGAATATGCATCATACAGTATATATTAGAAGAGTTTGTCCAGTCAGTTCTCACATTTGTGAATTAGGATTTGTTGGTATTGAGTTGATCAAATGCGGATATTGCCACGTTTACTTGTTTACATTAACTTTGGAATTTATACGTCCTTCTTGAGCAGTTTTTTTATGTACAGGATTTTTCGTTGTGGTCTGAACCTTGGGAGACAAATCTTTTCTTACATTTCTCAAGCCCTCCTTTCCTGGGATGTTGGCCTTACTTGGCAGTGTGTCTCCATTCAGGGGACTGCTGGCCGTTAGAAGCGGGGACTGGCTTGGATCCTTCTTGTTCCGAGCCGAAGGCTGTGACTGCTGCTGGCTGCTCGGCTGGGCCGTCGTGTCGGGTGGTGGATGAACATCGCAGGTCAACGCCGGGCCAGCGGGATGCTTTCGTGGAGACGCTTTGGACACGGCGGTGTTTCCATCGTTATGCGGCGCATGTCTGATCTGCCTCAAAACGTTGTGCATCGCCCTGCTAATGGGTTCTAGCGGAAGAAATCCCGAGGGGGCGCCATGCTCTGCGCGGGTCTCGGTCTCCTCAGACTCTTGGCTGGTTCTCCTCTCAGAACCCTTTGCACCACATGGAATTGCATCCGCCTGAATCTTCTGGTTGGGACTGTTGGATTGGTGAATCCAGGAGGCCCTGGGCTTTGTGGACGGGTCAGGGGGTCGGGGTTTAACCCTTTCCGCAGTTTTACTTTTTGTGTTTTCCTTAAAATGGTTTGTCCCGCCGCCACCTTCTCGTAGCGAGGGCCCGCTGGGGGGGTCGAAGCCCACGCGGGGCGTGCTCGTGGTTGCATCGTGGCGGGTCGGTTCACTACTGGGGTCATCTAAACATGGCTCTGTTATGCTAGTGCTGACCTCAGGCACGGGATCAGTCGGGGCTTCCTCGTCGTCGTCGGACAGCAACAATGTTGTCTCTGTTCTGTTGGATCGCTCTACGCTTGATTCTCTTTTTTTGCCAGTTTCTGAAAGAAGCATTGAGAGAGCAGAATAACAAACTGCCGACACATTTAAAACAGTAACCATTGAGCAAATGTTTGCTCAATGGAGTAAAACTAACAATCCATAGGTGATGTGTGACCACTGCTGTTATCGCTTAGGACATGGATATGGTCACTTAGTCATGATATGTGACTTAGTGACTTGACTTTTAAGTTATTGAAAGTCAAACACTCCATACTTTCATAACATCATTATTAATAATAATGATAATAATAATATATTATTATTTTCTTTAAATATTACTAGTTTGCTACTCTGAATATCTTTTATTGTCTCTCCCTAGAATTAGAAACCTAACCTTGTGAGGACGTGGATGACATATTGATGACATTTTTTTTGTTCCTCAGGGTCCACCCTTGAGCATTGCGTAGAATTATAATTGTTGTTTAGTGAACTTCATACAAAACGTATCCTGATGTTGGAGAACATGCTTCCTGAGGAAGTAGCTTCCACTTTTCTTCCACTGTAAACAATCCTTTCCCGCAATTCAAGATAACTCAGTTCAAGTGTTTAGCGCTTTAATTAAAAGACAGGATATCACTGTTTCTTAGACCAATTTAATAATTAGGCTGGTAAGTTTAAATGAGCTAAAAATGAACTACACTGATATAAGCAGCACCCAGAGCACCTATAAAACTGGTAACCGATAAAGGCAGCGAACAAGCAAGCCTCTTTCATGCGGCTCACCGTGACGGCTGGGACAGACGGGGCTGTTGTCTGTGACTGAGCAGCGCGAGCCTCTGGAGGAACAGGAGGGGCTGGGCGGGGCCCCGGTGGATGGGGACGGGGTCTCGATGAAACTGCAGTTGAGCGTGTTTTCAGGATCATGGGGGGATACTGTAAAGCATAAGAAGGATATGTTGGGGGAACATTTTTTTAGTCATTCCATATCCATACCGCTGTCTTCTGCTAAGCAAACCACCAGACATACATTGCTGTCAAACTATCCAGTAAGAGAGTATGTTATCACTACTACTTACTCACCAAGCACACAAACAATACTAATACTTTTACACCAAAACATGTCCTATGTTGAACAAACGAACAACCAAATAGCTATAATGAATTAATTTAGTATTCATTAAGTAAGAGTGTGTGTTACTACTACTACCTCAACCTCCCTGTCCTCTTCTCTATGCTATCGTGGAGGAAAGAACTGCAGTTTGAGGTAATTTTGCCACTTCCTGTTAATGGTCCACAGGGGCCCTTGCTGGAATGTGTGCATGTGTGTGTGTTTGTGTGTGTTGGAAATGAATGAATGAGTATACATTAGTTGGCCTGTCGCTCTTGGAAAAAGAGAGTGAGGTGAGTTTTTGACCTGGTAAGTTAAATTAAAAATACATTTGTAACGAAAAAACGTGATCTAATCTGGTACAAGGGTCTAATTTGCCACAAGGGCATTTCATATTTGATCAGTTAACATTGTACGATTATAGGACAGTTATTGGACTACTGTTGAAGGTAAAACCCGTATCCATACCATGAACATTAGGCAGCTTCTGTCTTCTCAATGGCACCCGAGGCAGCTTATAACTTATCCTTGTAAACCCACCAAATAGTCTCTGTTTGGTTTTATTCTCGCGGCCACTTTAACAGAATCAAACAAAAAGACTTAATTTAATCCTCTCTGTGTGTACATGTAATGTTTCACATGACTTACAGGGTCCAAAATTAACACCAGGATTACATTATGAAAAACTTGCTTGGCCGGTAGATTTTTCCACTCTGGCAGGTAAAAAGACACAATTCTAGTTCATTTTGGACCCTGCTTGGTAATATTGTTCTTATGGGCCTATATCATTCTTATGGGTAATATCATTCTTATGGGTCAACATTGTACCGTCTTACCTGTTGATGTGTCTGCGAAGGAACCCCCAGCAGAGCAGGGAAAGAAGCAGTAGGAGCAGGAAGGAGACCAGCAGTCCGGCTGCCACTAAACCCGTCCTCTGGTTCTGTTCTGGAAGGCCAAACGTCAGACCATACCTGTCAACCCTCCCGTTTTTCCCGGGATTCTCCCGTATTTTACCCTTCTCTCCCGCTGTCCTTCAGTGTCAGTATTTTCCTGTAAATGTCCCGTATTTTTAACCTTTCTTATATAAAGTTTACAAGAACATGAACCATTTAATAACCACCTAATTGTACACTTACTTAATGTAGGAACTAGTTAACCCAATCCTTATTGCAGTGATATTTTACAGCAAGTGGTTGCCAAGTGGTGATTTTAGGATTCACCGTGTGTCCCCTTGTCTAAATGTAAGGGGTGTGTGTACCCTTGTCTAAATGTAAGGGGTGTGTGTACCCTTGTCTAAATGTAAGGGGTGTGTGTACCCTTGTCTAAATGTAAGGGGTGTGTGTCCCCTTGTCTAAATGTAAGGGGTGTGTGTCCCCTTGTCTAAATGTAAGGGGTGTGTGTACCCTTGTCTAAATGTAAGGGGTGTGTGTCCCCTTGTCTAAATGTAAGGGGTGTGTGTCCCCTTGTCTAAATGTGAGGGGTGTGTGTACCCTTGTCTAAATGTAAGGGGTGTGTGTACCCTTGTCTAAATGTAAGGGGTGTGTGTACCCTTGTCTAAATGTAAGGGGTGTGTGTACCCTTGTCTAAATGTAAGGGGTGTGTGTCCCCTTGTCTGAATGTAAGGGGTGTGTGTACCCTTGTCTAAATGTGAGGGGTGTGTGTACCCTTGTCTAAATGTAAGGGGTGTGTGTACCCTTGTCTAAATGTAAGGGGTGTGTGTACCCTTGTTTAAATGTAAGGAGTGTGTGTCCCCTTGTCTAAATGTGAGGGGTGTGTGTACCCTTGTCTAAATGTAAGGGGTGTGTGTCCCCTTGTCTAAATGTAAGGGGTGTGTGTACCCTTGTCTAAATGTGAGGGGTGTGTGTACCCTTGTCAAAATGTAAGGGGTGTGTGTCCCCTTGTCTAAATGTAAGGGGTATGTGTACCCTTGTCTAAATGTAAGGGGTATGTGGGCAGTGGTAGGGGCGGGGTGCCAGCCCTTGTATTCAAAAACGTGAATTGAAAATGAGAAAGTATTGAACTAGCATTCGGGTGCGCTTACGTAGGTTGCATGTTCCGAACACTTGATCGCAGTCGTTGTCGTAACAGGAGCATGTTTGGTTACAGTTTGAACCGTATGTACCGGCAGAACAGCTCACGTTACAACTGTACGGACAAAGAACCAGAAAAAAACATGTATGTGATTCAGTTCATGTTGTGTACATGTACATGCATGTAATGGATCCAATGAACACGTTTATAAATATCATCATGTATCCCCGATGAACCAGTTCAGCATTATAATAATGTAATATTGGCCTGATAATCATCCTGAATTTCTATTTTGTTTCACTTTATAAGTCATGTCCAATCACAAATGCCGTTTCTCAATACCAAGTACGCCAAGTTCGGACTTGCGTACTTGGTAGTTCGGACTTGGTAAGTTCGACGGACGGGAGGACGCAGTCCGGTCATTCTGCATTTGGAACAGCAGCGGACTTGATGACGTCACCATCTCAGCTCGTCTTGACTGTACATCTACTCCGGTTATTTTCACTGTAATGTATATTTACAATAAAACGAAATATGATATAAAATACAACCCTGCCTCTTTTCATTTTAAAAATATTAATATGTATAAATATTTGTATTGTTCTGTAGCCTACATATCTGTAGCCTGCCCTACATATAAAAAGCTAGTGGCGGGAAAAATGATGTTTATGTTGATGTGGACGTCGGTGAATTAATGAATGAAAGGAGCAGCTAGTTGGTGCGCGAAATGCATTCTGGGATACTTGGCTGCCCAAGTCCACACAAGTCACCACCCGATGCATCCTCGATAAAATGGGCGGAGCAAGAACACATCCGGGCATTTGGACTGTACTTGGCTAGATGCGGACTTTGAATTGGAACAGTACTTGGGCTGCGACTGATGACGTTTCACAAGTCCACAAGAACACAAGTACGGACAAGTACGCAGATTGAGAAACAGCTAAAATGTTTTTTAAAAAGTGGGCAGGGATTCAGGGGACTAGAACAAGGCAAGTGTAATACTGCAATACTGCAATACTGTATTACTGTAATACTGTATTACTGTAATACTGCAATACTGTCATACTGTAATACTGTGTTACTGTAATACTGTATTACTGTAATACTGTATTACTGTAATACCCTCGTCATTGAATAACTCACAACGCTCCATGGAAGCCAGGCTCACAGACGCAGTCTCCCGTCTCAAAGTGACATGTGCCATTGAAGCAGTCCTGGCACTCGCCCACACAGTTCTCCCCGTATGCTCCAGCAGGGCATGTGATCTCACACCTGGACACACAAACATTCAAATAGTTTGCGTGTCTGTTGACTTCTTCGATTATTGGGTAGTCTAATCACACCTTGTCGTACCAGTGTATAAAACATGACAGTTTCACTACAATAATAATAATAAAAATGGAGTAATTATTCATTGACTATAGTAATAATACGTAGTTATCATTGTCGTACCGGTCTCCTATCCAGCCGGGGTTGCAGTGCGGGCACGTGCCATCCATGCGGTTGCAGAAGTGTCCATCTTTGCATGCTGGACACACCTCGTGGCAGTTTTCTCCAAAGTAGCCGTTAGCACACTTCTGGTCACACCTCGTGCCGTTCCAGCCCGGGTCGCACGTTACACAAAGACCCTCTGTTACCTTGCAGGGCTGCTGGCCTTTACAGTGGCCACACCTATAGACATACAGCCGCATTCACAGCCACACAGAGTAGGGGTACTGCTGCTACTGCTTATGCTGAACACGATGAAGAAGAAACATATAGCTGCAGCTCAAATCCAAAGGGCATGTCATCGCTATGGATACAAGCACCACAGTCTAGTGTTTGTAATTGTGTGTGTTTTTAAGGTTTGTTGGTTTTAAGGTCTGCAGATGTTTTAATGTTTGTTTCTTTGTACTGTTTTATGGTCTTAATTTTAACAATGCACTTTTGCAAAGCACTTTTGTGGCCTTGCTCTGTAAACTAAATAAAGTTTACTTACTTACTTACTTACACAGAAAGCACACTTTTAACCGACATGTGTTACAATGGACATGCAGCATCATGGCTGTTTTCTCACACTTGAGAAAACTGGTTTGGTCAACATACTTGTTCCTGCAGTTCTGCCCGTATGAACCCGCCGGGCACGGCTCTCGGCAGAGCCTCCCCCTGAAGCCTGGCCGGCAGGTGCAGGAGCCGTCCGCCGGGCTACAGCCTCCGTGGACGCACTGGCACGCGTGCTCGCACCGAGCGCCCCACGCCCGCTCCCCGCACTGGCAGCGGCCCGTGGACTGCTCGCAGGGCGAGCCGTTGCACGCACACTGGCCGCTGCAGGTGCGTCCGTACCAGCCGGCGTGGCAGTGGCACTGACCCGTGGCAATGTCGCACACCGCGTTGCCGCTGCAGGAGCACGCCTTGGAGCACTGCACGCCCCAGAAGCCCGGCAGACACGTGCACTCGCCGGTGCCCTGGTGGCACGTGCCCCTCTTGCAGCCGCAGGACAGCTGGCAGCGGGCGCCCCAGCGGTTGGGCAGGCAGGTGCAGGTCCCAGTGAAGTCGTCACACTGGCCGTAGGGATGGCAGGGGCAGCTGCCCTTGCAGTCGGGGCCCCAGAACTGGGGTGGGCATTCTGATAGGACGGGGTTGAGGAGTCAACGATGTGTGTTTTAATTAAATACTTGATGATAATAGAATCAAAAAGTAACTATAGTGAGATAATCTGTTGAATGATCAAAGAACCCCCCCCCCTCCCCCCATACATCGATCATGGATATACAGCCATATATACTTGCATCCCAGGTTGCAGCCCTAGAGGGAATGTGAAGGTACGTCACGCCGGGCACCATCTTGTGAGACAGAACCAACAGACCAACAGAGGCAGCCAGCGACCTCTAAACATGGCCGGTTCAACAACATTCAACGCGGCGTGACGTCACGATCTTCACATTCCCTACAGCCACTCTCCTCCAGCTGAAATCTATAACAGACTTCAGTGGGGACGTTGAGACGGGATGCTTGAGATGAAGCCCATTGTGCTACAACTAGCCCACAATAGATACAAGATGATAGTAGATGTAGACGGGTGTGAAACAAAAAACACATAGGCCTAAGTATGGAAAAGTACACAGTGAAATGAATTTAAACTTTGTACCCGTTGACTCATAGCTCATATACAGTAGGTCTAAATAGATAGTCAGAAAGTGTGTAAGTAAGTAGGTTTGTGTAAAGACCAGGGCTCCGAACCGGTTCAAGGAACGAAAACGAAAACCGAAAACGAACGGTATTTTACGAGGAACGGAAACGGAAACGAAAACCAAATGGTCTTCAACTGTTCCGGAACAGAAACGTTATTCTGAAATCCCCAAAACCGGTTAATAACCGGTTTTTTTCGTTCTCTATATACCGTAAAACTTCCAATAAAAGCAAGGTCCCTAATAGACGCAGGGGTGTGGCGACACGTTTTGACAAATAAACGCAGGTCTCCAATTGAGGCCGGATCTGGATTTTATCTAAATTATTTCTTGAACGACTTAAGCCGTTTAGATCACCTACACAAAGATACGGTAACCGTTTAAACGTCTGTCCATATGGACATAACGCACATCGTTAGATCAGTTAGACTCTCCACAGATAAATCATTCAGTTCATTTAACACAAACTATGAACACCAACGCATAATTCATCAGACTTACCGGTAAACAAGAGAGACGGGGAAAAGGTCTGACTTCCAACTTTTGAAGCGATCATGAAGTCCGTAGGTACGGTGTGTGTCCGTTCCTGCATTGTTTATATTCCTTAAGTCCGTAAGGGTCCACCGGTCAAAAGAATCAATGGGTTTCATTAAATTAATCCGAGTTGTGAATAATATCATGTGAAGTCCGTTGCTCACTGTCTGTTTACTGTCTGTATGCTGGCTGTCGTAAATCTTCCGCTGCCGTAAAACGACGTTCACGTTCGAGCGTCACCGCGGACCTACGGCCGGCGGGGGTGCCCGCAATCATAGACATATATACATGTATACTATGTATATATATGTCTATGCCCGCAATAGTAACACAAACACACCGCGGGCCGACGGGGGGGGGGCGCGCAATAGTAACACACCGCGGGGGGGGGGGGGGCGCCGCGCCGCGCGCAATAGTAACGGCCGACGGGGGGTGCGCAATGGTAACACACCGCGGACCTACGGCCGGCGGGGGGGGGGGGGGCCGCAATAGAAACACACCGCGGAGGCCCAATAACACTGCCGGAACGTTAAGAACGAACGTTATTTTACGTTCCGAACCGGTTCAGGAACGATATGTTGGTGGCGGAACGCAAGAACGAAAACGTTAAATATACCGGTTACGTTCGGAACGGAACGATTGAAAAATAATTTCGTTTTCAAGCCCTGGTAAAGACACCCTTCAGCAAGTATGAGCGCATTAAATGAAATGTAAAGATGAAAGGTTTTTTTTCTCACTCATGTCACAAGTGGCTCCAAAGTAACCATGGCGACAGCGGCATTCATTGGGCCGCACGCAGACTTCATTCTCCACACAGGTGAAATTCCCATCACATATTGCTGAAATAATAATCACCAGGACGTTATTAAAGGAAGTATAAGATAGCCAAAATCCGAATAATGCAAATGTTATGGTTGCTTGGTGTTCACCTATTGGGCATCCGTCCGCCAGTTGTCTCCAACCAGCACAGCACTGAAAATGTCCTGGACTGTGGATACATTTTCAGGTTTTCAGGTTTTTTTTAATTTGCTATTTACTTGTTCTTTACCTGCTGCTCAGTATTTCAAAACTTGTAATCCGGATCAGGATAATCCGGATAATGAAATCCTCCTTTTCTCAGTCCTGGATCAAGGTGATCCTGCTGACTTTATCTGAGTATTTCAAAACACCGGCAGGGTGGATCACCGTGATCCCCATCTGGGCGGAGACGGATTTCCAAATCTCGTGACTCCGCCCCCGGATCGAAACATGGCGGACTACCTCATGAAAGGAGCAGCGGGGAGCGCGACTTCCACGTCAAAAGTGTATGTTTACCGTCGTCTAATGTGTAGCAGTTTTAAGACCATACGAATTCCAACCAACATGTCATGCAAGCCAACTTCTTGAATCGTCACCTAATTAAAACCAGGCCGTAGCGATCTCTAATTGAGCCGCGGCCGCGCTAACGGTAGCTAATTGGCTCCATAACCCGTTACGCAAATACCGCCATCTTGGACATCGCGCAATGCATTGTGGGTATGCACCGAAGCACTCTGGGATTGAAAGCGTCCACCGCAACCGACCGCAACATGTGTTCACAATGGGAGTCTCTCTATTTGGAATAATCGTCATTTGTATTCATAACAATGGGTGGATCCAATCGATGTGCTGTGTACGGATGTAGCAATGATCGCCGATATAAATCCAAGTAAGTTTAAATGCATATGTCCATTAGCCTGGCAAGCCAGACCCACATCAGAAAGATGTACGGTCTGGCACTGCTCCATTGGCAGTGTGGGCGGGATAAACAGTTGTCTTTCAAGTTCCCTCTGCACGCAATAGGATAGCGCTACAACCAATCAGAGCAACGAAGAAGGTGACGTAGTCAGAGCGACGGAAATGAGTCCATGGGGAAGTGCTCCGTATGGTGGATTGTGGAAGAATAGTGAAATAAAATGTTAACTTCAAGTCTTGAAGAGTCGCGGCCAAAGCCGAGTCGAAAGACAACCGTTCGCCAGCAGCAGCAGCCATTGTTTACCTCTAACACGGAACCGTCGCAACTCTGTTGTCATGGTAGCCCAGCTTCCGACTCCGCCCCTCACGCTGTGATTGGCCTGACAGATTTTCTGTTTCCAGCACAGAAAAACGACGGAGCAGTGCTAGACCCCCTGGCTGCAAATTAAATTTGCTCCCGCTAGGGGCGTCTAGATTTCTAGGCGATATGTCCATAGAATTATTGTTAAATGTTCTCATTTTTAAGTGACTTCCTCTCTCAAAGTCAAAGTCAAAGTCAAAGTGTCTTTATTTGTCCCAACAGGGAAAATTGATTTGCAGCCGGGAAGATCCACACATTCAAACACATACACAAATAGACAACACCAAATAACATGTAACATATAACGTATCATCATGGGAAGATCAAAGGGACCTACCGCAAGATAAGATATGATTCAAAGTGCCAATAATGTACACTGTACAAACAAATAAATAATAAATAAACAGCAGGGGCCTAAAGTGCAAATGCAACAGGTTACAACAGCCATAAACAGTCTGTATATACATACAATTAATTATCTACTGTTTAGCAACTGAATGGCCGTGGGGACAAAGGAAACCTTAAATCTCTCGGTGCGAAGAGCAGGCACCTTCCACCGACGGCCTGAGGGCAACAATATAAACTCAGACTGGAGGGGGTGATCCACACACTCCAGAATCAAGGGAGCCTTCCTAAGAACTTGCCTGCTATACATATCAGTAAGCTGCATTTGACTCCTCCCTGTAACCTTACTGGCCACTTTAACAAGGTTGGCGAGCCTGTTTTTATTGGCCAGAGTCAGGTTTCCATACCAGGCAACCACACAGAACATAAGAACAGATTCAATGAAGCTTCTATAAAAGAGGGTCATCATCTCCGAACAGACATTAAAAGAATACATTTTTCTCAGAAAATAAAGCCGTTGCTGTACTTTCTTTGTTGTGGAGGCAACATGAGCGTCAAAACACAATTTATTGTCAACGACCACTCCCAAATATTTATAGCTGTCCACCAACTCAATCTCTGCACCTTTAATGCTGGTTAATGCAGGACAAGGTTTGGACTTCCTAAAACTGATAATCATGTCCTTCGTCTTTGACACATTAATTTGAAGAAAGGATTTATCACACCATGATACAAAATCATTTATGACGGACCCATGCAACAGCTGATCCTCTTCAAGAAGACTCACGATGACGGAGTCGTCAGCAAATTTAATAATGTGACTGTTAGCATAGTTGCTGCGACAATCATTCGTGTACAATATGTATAATAAAGGGGAGAGACAACATCCTTGAGGAGATCCAGTGGAGGACTGCAGCTGATTTGAAAGGGAGCCATTTACCCTCACACACTGGGAACGGTTTGTTAAAAAGTCTAATATCCAGCCAACAAGATTAAAATCCAGATTAAAAAGACTGATTAATTTCTCTGCCAAGAGATGTGGCTGGATAGTATTAAAAGCAGAAGAAAAATCTATAAACAACAATCTGGCCTGAGTTTTTGATTCCTCACGGTGACGATAAAGAAAGTGTAACAATGTGACAGTGGCGTCCTCCACACCTCTACCAGCCCTATACGCAAATCCTGGGTGGATGTGATTGTACCTTTGAAAATGCTTGGAAAGTGCTTCAATGTGCAGCATGTTTCAGCAAAAAGAAACAGAACTGAAAATAAGTTAGAAAAACAGCTCACTTCTGACCTCTGAGCTGGGTTAGGTCCTGTTTTAGTTAGTGGACACATTATTTGAAATGTCTTTGTTTTGTTGGAATTAAAGTTTGTTTGGACCCTGCATTCCTGTTGTCTTTCTCTGATGTTTTGGTACATGCAAGTTACAATGTTTGAAACTAGAATTTGAGAAATAGGTCTGTAATGGTTACTCTTATTTACAGCAGTTTCGGAAAGTGAGGTCAAATATTTTACTATGCTTTAAATTTCATACAATTAGGCTGCTTTAATTATTTGTTAAAAGTAAAACACTAACACTTTAGATTAAGTGTAATGAACATCTTGAGTAACATTATCTAGGAGAAGTGGAGCTGAGACTTAATCTAATTGAATCAATCTAAGTGAAATCCACCTCTGAGGTGGGATCCAAATGATCCTGAAATTGTGGTATCAAGTTGATCCAGATATCTGCCTTAACTTTTGAAATACCCAAATCCAGCCTTTTAGCAGAATCCTGATTTCAGGATCAGGATTATCTGGATCTGTGTTGAAATACCCAGTTTTCAGATCAGATCTAGATTTAATCCAATCCGACCAGGATAATCATGTCAGATCACTTTTGAAATACTGGGCCCCAGGTTAACATTGAATTATACTGTATATTATAGTATAACACAATCACAAACCTCTTTGGCGAGGCCTCATTGTCCACATCATTCAGCCGTAAGAAAAAGCAGAGAGGGGAAAAAAAGCAGTCTCCCAATCGGGGCTAAATACTAAAAAAATAAAACTGGTACTCACATGTACTCGCAGACATGTCTCCCCCTGGGGTTGAGCTGTGCGTCCCCCACAGAGAAGAACCAGCACAGCGCGCAGCACGCGACGCACAGCGCGGTCCCCGCGGCGCGCGTCTCCATGCTGAGACAACCGCAGCATCAGCATCACCCGCTGAATCAATGGCCTACAACTGGAGCCCACTCTGTCACTGTGTCAGTCTGGATACAAGTGAGTCTGAGATGTGCTAAATAGTCCCACATCACTCCAAACGTTTCAACTCTGGGGGTGAGGGGGAGGAGGGGCGGTCTCCTCCCTAAAGAGTCCGTCCAATGGAGGCTGCAGGCGGCGTGGCACATGTTATAATAGTCTCTTGTGCGACCGACCTGAGGCCCCTCACATACGGCCTCAGACACAGAGACTGCTCCGTGTTCACTGACACCATGTCACCTTTAATGGCACCTCGTTCACCGTGTGTTTAGATCTGAGTCACCTCTGGAGAATGCAAACTGTTTGGAGACGGGTGTTGTTGTGGCTGAAGACGGATAGTTTCGCAACTGATAATAGGCCTCGCCTTGGTATGTTGCTTTAAAACGGTGAACTTAGTGATCGGAAAA